>WBZZ01001354.1:0-31048 GCA_019918135.1 Paulinella micropora
TTTTCTATTTGACTTAGATAATCTCCTTTGGTTGATGGCATGTTATATATAAGCATAACAAAAAAAAATCCGTTTTTTTTAATATTGTTTATTCATCATCGTCGTCATCGTCGTCATCGTCAAAAGCCCATTCATTATCACCATAAATAACCTTCCATTGATTTTTACATTCTTCTAAGGTTGGTAAATCCACGTATTTAATTCTTACACCTGCTTCTGTTGTTTTCTTCTTTTCTACCACGCCTGGCATCAGTTTTCTAAGACTAGTCCAGAAACTAACCCGCGAAATGTGGGGGTCATTCGCATTTGCTTTATACGCATCGTATAATGCTTCTTTTGAAACATCTTTACCAAAATGAATTTCTGGAAAGTCTTTCGTGATATATCCCAAGTTTAAGCAATCCAACCACCACTTTCTCAACTTTGAAAGAGATTTCACTTTTTGTTCTCGTAGCCCCTTTGTAATGATTGTTTCGCGGTCATTAAACTCGCTGAGGTCTCGTTCAAGAAGAAACTTTGCCAGTCGTTGCCTGTCAATAGACCTAATATCCGCAATCACTTTTCTCTTTTCGTCTGATTTCATGAGTGCCAGTTCATCAGAAACTTCAAGGACGAGCCATCGTTGCTCTGTGGTTCCCGCTGGCACTACCCATTCTTCGTTTGAAGCAAGGACTAGAAATAACATATTTTCTAGTGTTAGATTTGGTAAATATTTTTGTTTAAGAGTGAGCGTGTTTTCTGATACAAGTTTCTTAATTGTTCCCGCTCGTTCTTTATCACCACCCCATACCATTTCGTCCATAAATACTACGATTGCTTTCGCGAGTTGCGCATTGAAATCGCCTAATATTTCTCTGACGTCGGACGGCTGGAAATAATCAGCACCTATTATGTCTTGAATATTTCAAGAATAATACCCTTACCTGCTCGTTCAGTGCTCGTTAAAACCAATGATAAATGTAGTTTTTGCCACGGCTTTTGGTAAATGCTCGCAAACATATCAAGCACTTTTTTATATATGTCCTGTCTTCCCCTGCACCATCTGTTTAGGATATGTTGAAAGAATGCTTCATTTTTTTCTTCTTCTGCCATGAATGATTTCACGTCTCCTAATGTATCCGCTGGAATTTCAAAACCCTTAAACAAGTTATAAAATCCTTGTTTGTCGTTATCAAAGTATGCCTTGGGGTCAAAGATTACGTCATTTACTTCGCGTCTTCTCGGGTGTGTAGTCCATATTTTATACAAATCAATGACATTCAATTTTGCGGGGTTTTTACCTAGTGCTATCCAGTCCTCCTTTGATAAGTTGGTTTTTACTCTTTTGTTTTTGAAGAATGATTCCATTGCTGATTCTGTCTTGTAGCGAAATACCTTCTTACCTCTTGAATCAACATATTCTTCAATTATAGCGGGCTTAGCTAAATTAGCAAAAGTGTATGATTCATTCATCCAGGCCAAAGCAGTGTCTATCAACTCTTTGAATTTTTCTACGCTTTTACATTCGCTGGCGAGTCGGCGCAGGTCATCAATCGTGTTGATATTACGGACGATAGGGGGCGATAATTCGTGAATTTTCATGCCTTTACCCTCGCAAGTGCTATCGTGGCAGTAGAAATAAAACCCGTCTCTTCTCCATACTACATAGCAATTGTCGCTTTAATTTTCTTCCCCGTTTATAATACATACTCGTGTCCCTATGGTTTTTAAAACAAACATTCTCTGCTTTATTTCAACAATTTCTACATTTGGTATTTTGCTGAGTATAATTTTGCGTATTTCGTCCAATGTGATATGTTGATATCGTTTCAAAGTTGTATATTCGGGAATTTTGACATCGTACTAGAATGTATTGTCATCGGGGCGCATAATCAGATAATCGTCAATTTCCACATCTTGTAGCAGTTTCAAGGTGTTTGTTTTTGGGGTGTATGAATACAGAAGCAAAACGCGGTCGCTATCTTCTTTATGAGAGTAGATAGTGCGGAAAGCCCTGTTTTTGTTATAAACTGAAATATCAAGTATGGTTCGCAACTCAATATTCTTGTCGGCTCGTTCAAACGTGAAGCAAAGGTCGGGGTAATATTTAACCCGAGAAGACGCGAAGTAAATGACGTAATCTTTGACCCCAAGGCATACTTTGATAACGACAAACAAGGATTTTATAACTTGTTTAAGGGTTTTGAAATTCCAGCGGATACATTAGGAGACGGGAAATCATTCACGGCAGAAGAAGAAAAAAATGAAGCATTCTTTCAACATATCCTAAACAGATGGTGCAGGGGAAGACAGGACATATATAAAAAAGTGCTTGATATGTTTGCGAGCATTTACCAAAAGCCGTGGCAAAAACTACATTTATCATTGGTTTTAACGAGCACTGAACGAGCAGGTAAGGGTATTATTCTTGAAATATTCAAGACATAATAGGTGCTGATTATTTCCAGCCGTCCGACGTCAGAGAAATATTAGGCGATTTCAATGCGCAACTCGCGAAAGCAATCGTAGTATTTATGGACGAAATGGTATGGGGTGGTGATAAAGAACGAGCGGGAACAATTAAGAAACTTGTATCAGAAAACACGCTCAGTCTTAAACAAAAATATTTACCAAATCTAACACTAGAAAATATGTTATTTCTAGTCCTTGCTTCAAACGAAGAATGGGTAGTGCCAGCGGGAACCACAGAGCAACGATGGCTCGTCCTTGAAGTTTCTGATGAACTGGCACTCATGAAATCAGACGAAAAGAGAAAAGTGATTGCGGATATTAGGTCTATTGACAGGCAACGACTGGCAAAGTTTCTTCTTGAACGAGACCTCAGCGAGTTTAATGACCGCGAAACAATCATTACAAAGGGGCTACGAGAACAAAAAGTGAAATCTCTTTCAAAGTTGAGAAAGTGGTGGTTGGATTGCTTAAACTTGGGATATATCACGAAAGACTTTCCAGAAATTCATTTTGGTAAAGATGTTTCAAAAGAAGCATTATACGATGCGTATAAAGCAAATGCGAATGACCCCCACATTTCGCGGGTTAGTTTCTGGACTAGTCTTAGAAAACTGATGCCAGGCGTGGTAGAAAAGAAGAAAACAACAGAAGCAGGTGTAAGAATTAAATACGTGGATTTACCAACCTTAGAAGAATGTAAAAATCAATGGAAGGTTATTTATGGTGATAATGAATGGGCTTTTGACGATGACGACGATGACGACGATGATGAATAAACAATATTAAAAAAACGGATTTTTTTTTGTTATGCTTATATATAACATGCCATCAACCAAAGGAGATTATCTAAGTCAAATAGAAAAATGGACTCATTTAAGTAGCGACATAAAACTGCCAACAAGCAAATCGCTCAAACCTGAAATTGTCGCATTTTACAAAAAATACCGACCCGAACAACCCCCGCAGAGTGATAATGTTGAAGTTGTATTACCCTCCGTTAATACATTGAAGAAGGTTGTTTTTGATGACGAACCAGAAGAATTTACGCCCTTTAAAGAAAGTGATTTGAGTGCTGGTATAACCGAAATCAAGGCTAACGTAGGAGAAGAATTGGCAAAAAAGAATTACCAGTTAAAACAGGTAAAGAATTACCAGTTTTAGAAGCATCCACGCCACCAAATGAGAAGAAAACACCAATTAAAGCAAAGCGGAATCTGCCCGAGAGCGGGTATAGTTGCTATGAAATAATAACGGCACATTTGAAAGTATCAAAAGACCCGTTTAATTTCTTGTATATGAAAGTGGAAGACCGCACCATAATGCAGGAGGATATGAAGAAATGGCACGAGAGTAGATACGCACACATACACCAGACCAGCGCCCTATTCTTAAATATGGTAAGTTAGATTATAAGACGTTTTTCCGCGATGTTTTATCTCAACACGAGGGCAAACTCACGACACTAAAAGATATGTATGACAGGTTTCATGTGTAAGTGGCGGTTAGTGCTATGTCTCTCATCACATCAATATTAAAATATGATGGTTTAAAAGAGACATAATCCGCAGATGCCGTTTTATAATATACTTCCAATGTTATTGGAGCATCTGTCGCATATGTCAATAAAACCTCATTAGTCGTATTTCCAGAAATTCTTATTGTTGTATTATTGGTGATATCCGCGGGATTTGGACAAGACATTAACCATATCATTTTCATTTGGACTCCGTATCTTTGAATTAGCCATATACAATCAAAAGACTTATACTTAATGGCGGTTGTATAATTTAGAACTTCGCTGTAAAAGTCATCAACATTTGTTCCGTCCGTTTTATGAAACCAAAACTGAAAAGTTCCTATTCCAGTCGGGGCGGGCAAATTCAAAGACCCGCGAAAAGCAACTTTAATGAAATAACCATATCCTAAATTAGATATTGTTTTGCTACCATATCCGCCCGTGCAAAGAGTAGTGAATGTGGAACTTTCCATCCACGACCTAAGATCAAGGCCAACATAAGCATTTTGAATGTTTCTTGTTAATGTAGGAGTAGCAGTAACGGCAATAGTTTTAGTATCAATAGACTGCTGTTCCTGTGATCGTCCAAATATATTCATTTTTTTAAGACTAAATATATATACTACAATATAAAATAATAGAATTAAAATATGAACCATTTGGGCAATCCATGGACATATCATTTTTACGGCTCTGTTATAGTGGATGAGAATCTAGAAATTGATGGAGTATTATATGGCGATCATATTGAAGCAAACTCAATACAAGCAAGGACTGACGACATAACAATATCATCGCGAAATAATAACTCCTCTTTGTTGATATCTGATACAGGCTATGTCTCAATTAATAATGAATACGATTTACCAATAGCGGACGGCACGGCTAATCAAGTATTAAAAACAGATGGGTTGGGCAATACTTCATTTGCTACATTAACTTCAAGTTATATAAGCGACTTTGAATTAGATAAATTAACGGACGTAACAATAACGGGCACACCCAACAGCAATCAATTGCTTATTTATAGCACAGGGCAATGGAGAAATACGACATCACCCTTTCTGAGATTAGATGGTGCTTTCAATATGACGGGAACATTAAATATGGGAGGACAAAGTATAACGAATGTTAATCTTGTTGATGGTGTAGATGTTTCTGTGGCTCAGTGGTTAAACTAACAGGAGACCAAACAATAACGGGGAATAAGGATTTCGTGAATAAAATATCAACATGGTATGGGAAACCAATAATCATAGGTAGATCAACAAAAGGAAATGGTGCTACTGGTGGATTGGAATTGTATGGTAATTATGGCGACCGAACTGGTGGTGCGCATATGCAACAATTACATCACAAGACAATTATCCTACTTTTTCGTTAGTCAATTTAGGGCATGGTAGTGTAAGTATGGCCTTTGATGCTTATATGGATTCTAACGGATGGGAATCTAGTTATGCGAGTTCAAGTTTTGCAATCGCGAAAGTTAATGATAAATTTAGAATTTTGTATGGTGTTGGGAGTACCATTGGGGATGTTGTTCCATGGGACACCGCTCTGGACATTGACACAGCAGGTTTATTAACCGCGAAAGCAATAACGGCGAGTGGATTAATAACGGCAAATGCGGGATTAAATATGGGAGGGCAAAGTATAACGAATGTAAATTTGGTTGATGGTGTTGATGTTTCTGTTCTTGATACTTCCGTGGTTAAACTAACAGGAGACCAAACAATAGCGGGTATTAAGACATTTAGCAGTATAATAAATGCGAGTGCGGGGATTGATATGAAAAGCCAAAGCATAACAAATGTTAATCTTGTTGATGGCGTGGATGTTTCCGTTCTTGATACTTCGGTGGTTAAACTAACAGGAGACCAAACCATAGCAGGGAATAAAAAATTTACATCAACTTTAAAAGTAAGTGGTTCGTCCAATCCTACTACTTTTGATGGTATTGGCATAGCCTTTGATACAAAAATAGGAATGATTGCAGCACAAAAAACAGCAACAGCGACTTGGTATCCGATACAAATAACTGGTTCGTATGTAGAGTTATATTCAGGTAATACTTTAATTATAACTGCAACTGGAACAACATTAAGTTTGAATAACAACAAAATAACAAACTTAGCCGACCCTTCCGCTTCAACAGATGGAGCAAATAAAACTTATGTTGATAAAAAAGACGTGCAAAATGTGAAACTAACAGGAAACCAAACCATAGCAGGAATTAAGACATATAGCAGTGGTGTGGAAATTACTGGAAATTCAATCAATTCAACAACAAAGGGCACATTTATCGTTTTCAATTCTACCAGTAATATTGGGTCTATTGCTAGTTTGGATATGAAAACTGCAACATATTACAACTTTGAAATTTCTGCGAAAAAAATAAGTTTTATTATTGACGGGACGATTGTTTCGTGGTTTAATGCTACTGGCTTAGATTGTAATAGCAGTCGGATTGTTAATCTAGGAGCACCACAAAATGCGAATGAAGCGGTAAATAAGCAATATCTGGATGATAATTGTGTGAAACTAACAACAGACCAAACCATAACAGGAAGTAAAACATTTAATGGGGCGAGCACTACGATAAAATATCTAACTTTAACGAACAATGCAGATTTCAATAATCAAACTATCACTAATGGTGGAAATATAACATATAATGGGGCGAGGATATAGCGAACCAAAGAGGTTATGTATTCACGAATGTAGCATTTGATGCAAAAGGGGCGGGACTTTATATTTCAAAACTTTTGGATAATAAAAGTGCTTCGTCTGACATTGTCCGTTTTAACAATGCTGGTGGTATGCGGTTTTATGGTGCTTTGGATATGAACTCAAACAACATAACAAATGGTGGAACAATAACGGGAACTACATTAACGGCAACTACTGGTATGACTACAACAACATTAACGACGAGTGATAAAATAACAACAGCACTAGGCAAACCGATAATCATAGGCAACTCAACAAAAGGAACAGGAGCAACAGGCGGATTAGAGTTATATGGAACAGCGAGCGACCCCGCGGGGCCACATATACAGGCAATAACAACAGCAGATGTCATATGTCAATAAAACCTCATTAGTCGTATTTCCAGAAATTCTTATTGTTGTATTATTGGTGGTATCCGCGGGATTTGGACAAGTCATTAACCATATCATTTTCATTTGGACTCCGTATCTTTGAATTAGCCATATACAATCAAAAGACTTATACTTAATGGCGGTTGTATAATTTAGAACTTCGCTGTAAAAGTCATCAACATTTGTCCCGTCCGTTTTATGAAACCAAAACTGAAAAGTTCCTATTCCAGTCGGGGCGGGCAAATTCAAAGACCCGCGAAAAGCAACTTTAATGAAATAACCATATCCTAAATTAGATATTGTTTTGCTACCATATCCGCCCGTGCAAAGAGTAGTGAATGTGGAACTTTCCATCCACGACCTAAGATCAAGGCCAACATAAGCATTTTGAATGTTTCTTGTTAATGTAGGAGTAGCAGTAACGGCAATAGTTTTAGTATCAATAGACTGCTGTTCCTGTGATCGTCCAAATATATTCATTTTTTTAAGACTAAATATATATACTACAATATAAAATAATAGAATTAAAATATGAACCATTTGGGCAATCCATGGACATATCATTTTTACGGCTCTGTTATAGTGGATGAGAATCTAGAAATTGATGGAGTATTATATGGCGATCATATTGAAGCAAACTCAATACAAGCAAGGACTGACGACATAACAATATCATCGCGAAATAATAACTCCTCTTTGTTGATATCTGATACAGGCTATGTCTCAATTAATAATGAATACGATTTACCAATAGCGGACGGCACGGCTAATCAAGTATTAAAAACAGATGGGTTGGGCAATACTTCATTTGCTACATTAACTTCAAGTTATATAAGCGACTTTGAATTAGATAAATTAACGGACGTAACAATAACGGGCACACCCAACAGCAATCAATTGCTTATTTATAGCACAGGGCAATGGAGAAATACGACATCACCCTTTCTGAGATTAGATGGTGCTTTCAATATGACGGGAACATTAAATATGGGAGGACAAAGTATAACGAATGTTAATCTTGTTGATGGTGTAGATGTTTCTGTGGCTCAGTGGTTAAACTAACAGGAGACCAAACAATAACGGGGAATAAGGATTTCGTGAATAAAATATCAACATGGTATGGGAAACCAATAATCATAGGTAGATCAACAAAAGGAAATGGTGCTACTGGTGGATTGGAATTGTATGGTAATTATGGCGACCGAACTGGTGGTGCGCATATGCAACAATTACATCACAAGACAATTATCCTACTTTTTCGTTAGTCAATTTAGGGCATGGTAGTGTAAGTATGGCCTTTGATGCTTATATGGATTCTAACGGATGGGAATCTAGTTATGCGAGTTCAAGTTTTGCAATCGCGAAAGTTAATGATAAATTTAGAATTTTGTATGGTGTTGGGAGTACCATTGGGGATGTTGTTCCATGGGACACCGCTCTGGACATTGACACAGCAGGTTTATTAACCGCGAAAGCAATAACGGCGAGTGGATTAATAACGGCAAATGCGGGATTAAATATGGGAGGGCAAAGTATAACGAATGTAAATTTGGTTGATGGTGTTGATGTTTCTGTTCTTGATACTTCCGTGGTTAAACTAACAGGAGACCAAACAATAGCGGGTATTAAGACATTTAGCAGTATAATAAATGCGAGTGCGGGGATTGATATGAAAAGCCAAAGCATAACAAATGTTAATCTTGTTGATGGCGTGGATGTTTCCGTTCTTGATACTTCGGTGGTTAAACTAACAGGAGACCAAACCATAGCAGGGAATAAAAAATTTACATCAACTTTAAAAGTAAGTGGTTCGTCCAATCCTACTACTTTTGATGGTATTGGCATAGCCTTTGATACAAAAATAGGAATGATTGCAGCACAAAAACAGCAACAGCGACTTGGTATCCGATACAAATAACTGGTTCGTATGTAGAGTTATATTCAGGTAATACTTTAATTATAACTGCAACTGGAACAACATTAAGTTTGAATAACAACAAAATAACAAACTTAGCCGACCCTTCCGCTTCAACAGATGGAGCAAATAAAACTTATGTTGATAAAAAAGACGTGCAAAATGTGAAACTAACAGGAAACCAAACCATAGCAGGAATTAAGACATATAGCAGTGGTGTGGAAATTACTGGAAATTCAATCAATTCAACAACAAAGGGCACATTTATCGTTTTCAATTCTACCAGTAATATTGGGTCTATTGCTAGTTTGGATATGAAAACTGCAACATATTACAACTTTGAAATTTCTGCGAAAAAAATAAGTTTTATTATTGACGGGACGATTGTTTCGTGGTTTAATGCTACTGGCTTAGATTGTAATAGCAGTCGGATTGTTAATCTAGGAGCACCACAAAATGCGAATGAAGCGGTAAATAAGCAATATCTGGATGATAATTGTGTGAAACTAACAACAGACCAAACCATAACAGGAAGTAAAACATTTAATGGGGCGAGCACTACGATAGAATATCTAACTTTAACGAACAATGCAGATTTCAATAATCAAACTATCACTAATGGTGGAAATATAACATATAATGGGGCGAGGATATAGCGAACCAAAGAGGTTATGTATTCACGAATGTAGCATTTGATGCAAAAGGGGCGGGACTTTATATTTCAAAACTTTTGGATAATAAAAGTGCTTCGTCTGACATTGTCCGTTTTAACAATGCTGGTGGTATGCGGTTTTATGGTGCTTTGGATATGAACTCAAACAACATAACAAATGGTGGAACAATAACGGGAACTACATTAACGGCAACTACTGGTATGACTACAACAACATTAACGACGAGTGATAAAATAACAACAGCACTAGGCAAACCGATAATCATAGGCAACTCAACAAAAGGAACAGGAGCAACAGGCGGATTAGAGTTATATGGAACAGCGAGCGACCCCGCGGGGCCACATATACAGGCAATAACAACAGCAGATGTCTATCTAGTTTTTCAAATGTGGAATTATGCTCATAATGATATTACATTAGGTTTTGATGCTTATGTGTCGGCAGGGGCATGGAAATCATCTTCTGCGACATCTAACTTTTTGATACTAAAAGGCACTAATCTTTTTTTCTATTATAAATCAGGAGTAGCGGTGGGGAATACTGTATCGTTTAATGTCGCAATGGACATTAGTAGCACAACGGGCTTATTAACAGCAAATGCGGGTATATCAACAACCACGTTGGCAACAAGCGACAAAATAACATTGTCAACAGCACTAGGCAAACCAATTATCATAGGCAACTCAACAAAAGGAGTAGGTGCGATGGGAGGATTAGAATTGTATGGAACGGCTGGTAATATGGGAGGGGCACACTTACAGGCAATAAGGACAGCGGATGCTTATCCAACATTCCAATTATTAAACTGGTCGCATGATAACATCAATTTATATTTTGATTGTTATTTTGATGGCACGAACATATTATCTTCAAACACATCATCAAATTTCCAAATAGCGAAATACTCAAACAAACTCAGTTTTAATTACAAAAATGGAGGAACACTTGGTCAATCTATAACAATGACTGAGGCGATGAACATTAATACGTCGGGAGAGGTAGTCATCCCAACAGCATCCAGCGGATTTTTAACATTAAGCAAAAGACCTGCTTATACTAACGACCCATAAATATTTTTGAAATCAGGAGGATATACGAATTATGGAGTAGTTTGTACATCAACTGGTTTGGTTCACTCTTGGACTACTTCAAACTCAACAGGTGAGCCGTCAGGCAGTTATAATTATATTCCTCTCAATGGTGCTTGGACAAACTCATCGGACAGGAGGCTAAAATCAGATATTAAAACATTAGACTGCGGGGATTGTTGTGAGAAACTAATGAAAATAAATTGTTGTTAATATTATTTGAAATAGACGAAAAGAAAGAACAAAAGAACCACGGATTTATTGCTGATGAAGTTAAAAAAATATTTCCTGAATTTGTATCTGAAAGTGGAATGAAAGCAGATGATGGAAATGGAAATCTTGAAGGCATAACATATACAAGTTTTATACCAATATTAGTCAGTGCTTTTCAACACATGGCGGAAAAGGTAGTTAATTTAGAAAAAGAAAATAAACTTTTACTTAATATACTACAAGACCAAACCAACCAATTAGCAGAAATACGAGCAGTCGTTTTTTCAAATGTCAAACAATAATGCAACTAGACTTCACAGACCACCACCTATTAATAATTGGATATGGATGGCGAACTAACTCCAGAATTAAAGTCTCGTGTTTTGGATATTGAACTAAAGGCAGAAGAGAAAAAAATTGACAATGAAATTGAGAACGAATGGAATTGCTGTATGTCAAATAAGAAAACCGATAGCAGAATGATTAAATATTTATTTCAAATGGGTGTCATCATTGCCATTATAACCCTTTGTATAGTTAGGCTATCTGAAAAGAACTTGCCTTGTGAGGTTGCTAATACTTATGTCGGAATCCTAACATTACTTATAGGCATATGCCTTCCTTCACCAAGTTCTGGAGGTGGTACTAAGAAGTAAATCACAAATTACCACATTCATATATATGTGTCATATACCATCTATTATCACCAACAAACATCAAAGGCAGTGCCTCATCAAAACTACGACACATATTATTTCCGTTATTTATGAAAACACACTTAAAACCAGATTCTACACCTTGCTTTATACAATAAGCACAACTCTCATTCTTTTTTTCTGAGTATCGCGAGTAAAAATCGCAGGCAGTCCGCGACATAGCGGAGCACGCAAATAGCAATATTAACAACATATATTATCCCTCTTCTTTAATTATATTTTTATAAACCGCCTCTCGTTGCTTATCTGATAGCGGTAAGCGGTAAAAGATATTTTCAGGTTTTCTAAAAATGTTGGGGTTTCTATTCACTAAGTTCTGAGTGATGCGGATTTGGTCAATTTCCTTCCCTAGCCGTTCTAGTTCCTCCAGTTGTTGCTGGTGTTTGCTTTTTTTCTTTTTATTTTCCATCCTATATAATAGCGGATATAAAAAATCCCACACGAAAAACCATTTTTTGCGTATTATAACGAAATTAGACGCGAACATAAGTATTTGTTGGATGAAGCAGACCAATTTTGGATTGATGACGTTAATGAAGGTATCAATAGTCAAGCCCGCGAAAGGCTTAGAGCGGATAGATTGTTGGATGCTTCAAAAAGAGGGGGGAATACTATGGAGGATTTAAAAGATAGAATTAGTGCGTTGGACAATAAGCAAAGTATTTATGCAAACATGAATTACGATGAACTGAAAGTGCACCTCCAAGATGACGGCATTGATATGAAAGAATTTGAAAGAAAACATGGAACTGCCCCCATGAATGAACAAATGATTGAAATGCGAAAATTAGCAATGGCTACCGATAAATATGATATAGCGCACATAGAAGACAATATCCAGCAAATGAAGCGTGATATAGCACAATTGGTAAAACAAGAACATAAAGAAGAAGACTTAAAACGATTAACCGATAAGGGTTTAACGTATATGAAAAACAAAGGCAAAGCGGACAAAACTCGCGTAATACGAAGAGAGGATAGAAAGCAAGCGGAGCAGGATTATAAGGAATGGAAAGAAAACCGATAAGAGTGGGAGAGAAAACACCCAGATGATGCTTTGATAGAAGCACAGATAGGCGATGAACACAAGATGCTTGTGCCACGAATAGGTGATGACCCCCGAAGCGTAGAAAGATTTGTTGATGCTATTATTAGAAGCATTCAGGAGATAATTATGAGTCCCAGACTTAATAGATTACTTAACCTTGCTACAGGTATTGGACGATATGGTGTGCGAAGGCTAGCATGGGGGCAGATATTGAGATTAATTGCCAACAATCCTCAACTACGTGCAATGAATGTTGGATTACTCGGAAGAAGAAGAGCATTTGCTCTCAATACCTTTTTGCTAGCACTAGCAAGAAATGAAGTGCCAGAGGGTTTGCCTCCGCCTAATCCTCGTCTGATCGCAAGCGGACAGCAAAGAATAGGTGGTTATGTATTAAGTGAATATGCGAGCAGATTAGCCACTGGAATCATGTCTTTAAATAGGTGGCAAGTTTTTTAATCAGGCGTGGAGACTATGACAGTTCTCGGTCTTGGAAAAGCACTTAAAGAAATATATAGAACATGGTCTGCTCAACCAGATGCTCTTATTAAGTTGGAAGAAGAACGAATTCATACCGAGGGAAGTAATTATAATGGCGGGGGCACACGAGTGGAAAGCCGTCTTCAATTAGAAGATAGAACTCGTGGCAAATTTCCTTACATTCTCCCAGCAGATGCTTTGGACTTGGTTGCTTTTGAACATTATTTATTGTATGCGTCTGGCGACAAGAATGTCCAAGACTTTGCCGATAAACGATACTTTGAAAGAATTACCAATATGAGTGATTATCTAACGAGTAATGGATTGGCTACGGCCGAAGTTGCTAAGAGTATTTTTGACAATTACAACTCAATGTTTTCAAAAGCGGATATAATATCTAGAATGGCCTTGGAAGCACAGGGGAGAGCACGTGGTGGAGTATCTTTTTGGGATGCAATGAAGTTTTGGAAAACTATCAAAACCACTCCTCCAGATGCGAAGTATAATGGATTTATAGGCGATGTAGATAAAACATTGATGTCCATGATTGGTATCATGAAAAATGTGGGCAGTTTTGACAAGGATGCAACATTTAAAGTAAATAAAGTAGCCAATCCTGCTACATTTAATAAACAATATGCGGAACTCGTTGATGGTTTTAATAAAATGGTTAAATCGCAAGAAAAAGCGGATGGCGTGAAAGGATATTCTCTTATCGCACCAGCAAATGAAACTACAATTAATAATTTTATAGAAAAAATAAATACACAGAGCACAAAAGATATTCCACCAAGTATAGAAAAAGATATAAATCTTAGTGTTGAAGTCCCGATTACATACTCAGACAACATGGTAGTAGCACCCAATGTTGATTCAATCGGACTGGGCAATAACTTGGCTATACTTGATGATAAAGGCGCCCAAACGAGGCACTTAAAGGGATTTGTCAAATCGTTGAGAGCGAAGACTGGAAAGAAAATTAAACTTTCCAATTATGACGATCCAAAAGTTGGATGGGAAGAAGCCATCAAACAAGCACTAAATCAAGGTGCTAGTATGTCAGATGTAGCAGATGCGGACGATATTTTGGATAAGAGAATTTACGAAGAAATGCGGGGTAAATTAACACCAGACCAAATGAAGCAATTGGAGGATTTAGAATTGAAGGATTCAGAATTTGGAAAGGCGATACCAACACCAGCACCGCAAGCAACACCAGCACCGCAAACCATGCCACCGCAAACCATGCCACCGCAAACCATGCCACCGCAAACCATGCCACCACAAACCATGCCACCACAAACAACACAAGCACCAGTACCACCAAATCCACAACCAGAGTATGAAGGACATGTTTATAAAAGTGGAGCAAAACAGGGACTCCCATTCTGGGAGGAGAAAGTTAAAGATGAAAAACTCAAAGAAATGATGAAAGAATACAAAGTTTCAGATGACCCAGATCCAGCAACAACACCAAATCAAGCCATGGTTGATAGCATGAGAAGCATTGATAAATTGGTTGATAAACTTATGGGGAAATCTCCCGCCGATGAAAGATAAGATATTAGCACTTATTCGTTTTCTAATGCCAAGCGACCAAAGTGGAGGTATCGGCACTTCACAAACAAACCCACTTATTAAAGGCAACGAACTAAGACGCGATCGCATGCTAGACACCAAGAATGATTTTGAATCACTAGACAACACACGTTATGGCAACACAAATAATCACTTTATGGTGAATAGATACAATAGAGCAGTCATCCAGACCAGAATGAGAGACAAAAGAGAGTTTCCAAAAATAAAACGAAAACTAACTAGAAGCTTCTCTGCTGAAATCCCGCGACAAGTTCAAACTCGCCTAGAAAGAAAGGATTTCAAACCGCTCGTCAATCCTCCAAGTAATTATGCTTTTGGTAGTCCTTACTCTCCTTATTTCTATAATTATGCTTCACCACCCCAACCATTTGGTGCCGAATATGATAATTATAGATATAATCCAAACTATTTTCAAAACCCATAATATAGTGAAACATGCCTAAATCTATACGTAAAGGATTAATAGCAAACAAGTTGCCACGAAAAACACTTTTGAAGCAGAATCTGGAGAAAACCAATATAGAAAAAGCACACGAGGAATTTACCGTTGACAGGCCAGTAATAACAGAGTTAGACACCAAAAAACCGCCAAAATTTAAGAATGACTTGGAAATACAACCAATCAAAACACAAAGAGACTGCATTGAATTGCTTCCTATTCAAAAAGAAGGAATATTGCCAGCAATGGGAACTATGGTTATATGGGGGTAAATCAGTTATGATTTGTAATCTACTCGCCAAAAAGAACATGTTGAAAGGATTTTATGATAGAATAGTAGTCTTTTGCTTAAGTCCGTGCCCGATTTTAGAGGACACTCTCAAGTTAAAAAAAGAAGACATAATCAAAGAAGATAGACCTGAGTTAATGAGAGAAATATTAACCAAACAAAAAGAACTGATTAAAACTAAAGGGTTTAAGAAGGCACCAAAGATATTATTATTATTGGATGACATTGCGCAGAGTAAAACTTTTCTCAAATCAGAAGTGCTTACAGAGTTGTTTTTCGCTTCAACACATGCTGAAGTGTCAGTCTGGGTAGCAACTCAGAGTTATACACAACTCCCGCGAAGAATAAGAATTAATTGCCATTGGATGATTATTTTTAATGGAGTAAGAAGAAGCGAACTTGACAGACTGGCAGATGAATATGAAAGTCCTTTTCTCACCAAAAAAGAATTTTACAATATGGTTAAATATGCTACGGCAGAACCTTATTCGTTTCTAGCAATTAACAATACTGCTAGTGATAGAACAACCCAGTTTAGAAAGAATTTCTCTACCATATTACGATTAAATAAGGATAACATATAGATAACACGAATAGCAATATCAACAACATATATTATCCCTCTTCTTTAATTATATTATTATAAATTGCTTCTCGTTGCTTATCTGATAGCGGTAAGCGGTAAAGGATATTTTCAGGTTTTCTAAAAATATTGGGGTTTCTATTCACTAAGTTCTGAGTGTTGCGGATTTGGTCAATTTCCTTCCAGCCTTTCCAACTCTTCAAGTTGTTGCTCGTCTTTGCTTTTTTCTTTTTTTATCCATCTTATATTATAGCGGATAAAAAAATGCCACACGAAAACCATTTTTTACGTATTATAACGAAATTAGACGCGAACATAAGTATTTGTTGGATGAAGCAGATGCTGCTTGGGCTGAACAAGTTAATGAAGGCATTAATAGTCAAGCCCGCGAGAGGCTTAGAGCGGATAGATTGTTGGATTCTTCAAAAAGAGGGGGAATACTATGGAGGATTTAAAAGATAGATTAGTGCGTTGGACAATAAGCAAAGTATTTATGCAAACATGAATTACGATGAACTGAAAGCGCACCTCCAAGATGACGGCATTGATATGAAAGAATTTGAAAGAAAACATGGAACTGCCCCCATGAATGAACAAATGATTGAAATGCGAAAATTAGCAATGGCTACCGATAAATATGATATAGCGCACATAGAAGACAATATCCAGCAAATGAAGCGTGATATAGCACAATTGGTAAAACAAGAACATAAAGAAGAAGACTTAAAACGATTAACCGATAAGGGTTTAATGTATATGAAAAACAAAGGCAAAGCGGACAAAACTCGCGTAATACGAAGAGAGGATAGAAAGCAAGCGGAGCAGGATTATAAGGAATGGAAAGAAAACCGAGAAGAGTGGGAGAGAAAACACCCAGATGATGCTTTGATAGAAGCACAGATAGGCGACGAACACAAGATGCTTGTGCCACGAATAGGTGATGACCCCCGAAGCGTAGAAAGATTTGTTGATGCTATTATTAGAAGCATTCAAGAGATATTTATGAGCCCCAGACTTAATAGATTACTTAACCTTGCTACAGGTATTGGACGATATGGTGTGAGAAGGCTAGCATGGGGGCAGATATTGAGATTAATTGCCAACAATCCACAACTACGTGCAATGAATGTTGGATTACTCGGAAGAAGAAGAGCATTTGCTCTCAATACCTTTTTGCTAGCACTAGCAAGAAATGAAGTGCCAGAGGGTTTGCCTCCGCCTAATCCTCGTCTGATCGCAAGCGGACAGCAAAGAATAGGTGATTATGTATTAAGTGAATATGCGAGCAGATTAGCCACTTGAATAATGACTTTAAATGCGTGGCAAGTTTTTAAATCAGGCGTGGAGACTATGACGGTTCTCGGTCTTGGAAAAGCACTTAAAGAAATATATAGAACATGGTCTGCTCAACCAGATGCTCTCATTAAGTTGGAAGAAGAACGAATTCATACCGAGGGAAGTAATTATAATGGCGGGGGCACACGAGTGGAAAGCCGTCTTCAATTAGAAGATAGAACTCGTGGCAAATTTCCTTACATTCTCCCAGCAGATGCTTTGGACTTGGTTGCTTTTGAACATGATTTATTGTATGCGTCTGGCGACAAGAATGTCCAAGACTTTGCCGATAAACGATACTTTGAAAGAATTACCAATATGAGTGATTATCTAACGAGTAATGGATTGGCTACGGCCGAAGTTGCTAAGAATATTTTTGACAATTACAACTCAATGTTTTCAAAAGCGGATATATCTAGAATGGCCTTGGAAGCACAGGGGAGAGCACGTGGTGGAGTATCTTTTTGGGATGCAATGAAGTTTTGGAAAACTATCAAAACCACTCCTCCAGATGCAAAGTATAATGGATTTATAGGCGATGTAGATAAAACATTGATGTCCATGATTGGTATCATGAAAAATGTGGGCAGTTTTGACAAGGATGCAACATTTAAAGTAAATAAAGGAGTAAATCCTGCTACATTTAATAAACAATATGCGGAACTCGTTGATGGTTTTAATAAAATGGTTAAATCGCTAGAAACAGCCGATGGTGTGAAAGGATATTCTCTTATCGCACCAGCAGATGAAACTACAAATAATAATTTTATAGAAAAAATAAATACACAGAGCACAAAAGATATTCCACCAAGTATAGAGAAGGAAATAATTGTTGAGTTTAAGCCCACGCTAAATCAAACAGAAATGGTGGTAGCACCTATGGATTCAATCGGACTTGGTAATAACTTGGATATACTTCAAGATAAAACTGCCCAAGTGAAGCATTTGAAAGGATTTGTTAATTTGCTAAAAAAGAAAACTGGAAAGAAAATATCTTTGACATTGTCAGATTATGACAAACCTGTTAGCGGATGGGAAAAGGTCATAAGGCAAGCATTAAACAAAGGGGCTAGTAAGTCAGATATAGCAGAGGTAGATGATGTATTAGATAAGAGAATTTATGAAGAAGTGAGGGGTAAATTGAAGCCAGAACAAATGAAGCAATCGGAGGATTTAGAATTGAAGGATTCAGAATTTGGAAAGGCGATACCAACACCAGCACCACAAACTCAACCACCAGCACCACAAACCATGCCACCACAAACTCAACCACCAGCACCACAACCAACACCTGAACCCAAACCAATACCAGCACCACAGACAACAGCATTTGTAGAGGAACCTGTTCAACCGCCACAGAATGATTTAAAAGAAGACCCAGATAATGCAACAACTAATGCCCAAATGGTTGATAGCATGAGAAGCATTGATAAATTGGTTGATAAGATTATGGGAAAATCTCCCGCCGATGAAAGAGAAGATTTAATGGCACTTATTCCTTTTCTAATGCCAAGCGACCAAAATGGTGGAATTGGCACTCGCAAACAAATCCACTTATTAAAGGCAACGAACTAAGACGCGATCGTGTGCTAGCAACTAAGAATGATTTTGAATTACTAGACAACACACTTTATAGCAACACAAATAACCATTTTATGGTGAATAAATACAATAGAGCAGTCATCCAGAATAGAATAAAAGAAAAAAGAGAGTTTCCAAAAATAAAACGAAAACTAACTAGAAACTTCTCTGCTGAAATCCCGCGACAAGTTCAAACTCGCCTAGAAAGAAAGGATTTTAAACCGCTCGTCAATCCTCCAAGTAATTATGCTTTTGGTAGTCCTTACTCTCCTTATTTCTATAATTATGCTTCACCACCCCAACCATTTGGTGCCGAATATGATAATTATAGATATAATCAAAACTATTTTCAAAACCCATAATATAGTGAGACATGCCTAAATCTATACATAAAGGATTAATAGCAAACAAGTTGCAACGAAAAACACTTTTGAAGCAGAATCTGGAGAAGACCAACATAGAAAAAGCACACGAGGAATTTACTATTGACAGGCCAGTAATAACAGAGTTAGATAGCAAAAAACCGCCCAAATTTAACAATGACTTGGAAATACAACCAATTAAAACACAAAGAGATGGCGTTGAATTGCTTCCTATTCAAAAAGAAGGAATATTGCCAGCAATGGACTATGGTTATATGTGCAAGCACTGGCGGGGGTAAATCAGTTATGATTTGTAATCTACTCGCCAAAAAGAACATGTTGAAAGGTTTTTATGATAGAATAGTAGTCTTTTGCTTAAGTCCGTGCCCGATTTTGGAGGACACTCTCAAGTTAAAAAAAGAAGACATAATCAAAGAGGATAAGCCTGAATTAATGAGAGAAATATTAACTAAACAAAAGGAACTGATCAAAACTAAAGGGTTTAAGAAGGCACCAAAGATATTATTGTTATTGGATGACATTGCGCAGAGTAAAACTTTTCTCAAATCAGAAGTGCTTACAGAGTTGTTTTTCGCTTCAACACATGCTAAAGTGTCAGTCTGGGTAGCAACGCAGAGTTATACACAACTCCCGCGACGAATAAGAATTAATTGCCATTGGATGATTATTTTTAATGGAGTAAGGAGAAGCGAACTTGACAGACTGGCAGATGAATATGAAAGTCCTTTTCTCACTAAAAAAGAATTTTACAATATGGTTAAATATGCTACGGCAGAACCTTATTCGTTTCTAGCAATTAACAATACGGCTAGTGATAGAACAACCCAGTTTAGAAAGAATTTCTCTACCATATTACGATTAAATAAGGATAGAGATATGACAAACTTGTAAAAAATTAAATTAAATGGTTTTTGTTTCGCCATAATATTTGACATGACGGAATCAACTAAATTATACAAAACTTGCTATCATCAGGCAATCGCACTTGGCATAAACAAAATGCACAAGGAAAATTCGTAACGATTCGTAAGGGAACGCCCGAATACTTAGCAGTAAGGAAGATAGAAGAGGATATTAAGAGTGGTAATATTAAGTGTCAATTAAAGCCAAAAGTAAGGAAAGTAAGTAAGAAAAATGAACAACCTATTGCTAGCGGGCAACCAGACCAAGTGCCAGACGAAGCATTGAAAAGAAAGGCGCCAGACATAGCATCAGCAAATAATTCATCTCCCGAACCAAACGCAAAACCTGTTGAAATGTCTCCAGCACCGAAGGTTGAACAATCTCTACCAAAATCTGTTAATCCCACTCCTGTTGCTGTGCCAAAACAAACTACAACAACACCAGCAAGTAAGATAGAAGCAATAGAAGATGCTTCTAAGGAAACTCCGCCACCAACTAAGGAGGTTGCTGACATTGACGTAAATCAAGCCATAGCGGATTTAAAGAAAATGAAAGAGGAAAGAATTACGCACAAGAATTTACAAATTATGAAAAAAATAATTAACGCTAATTGATAAAATAATATATTATGCGGATATTTATATATTCGCATTTATATAATGATTAAAAACTTGAGTGCTTCAACTCGTTTGCCGATTGGCTTTATCAACAAACTCAACGAAGCAAACCGACCCGCGAGTGATGGATTTCAACTAAACCAGTTTGAATTGTGGAGTAGTCATGGTGCCCCATTAGTTAATCAACCATTAACTGAATTGGCGATCTCGTCTCACATGAGAAGAGCACCATTCAAAACACGTTATCAGACATTTCTGATAACAAAGAAAATGCGGATGTTGTTGATTTGGACACTGCTGTTAGCAGTTTGGCTTATTTAAAGAAAGCGGTTCAAAATGCTGAGGCAAGATAGTTTCAATTGACTTCACCACAAGATACAAAATTTGACAACATACAGAAATCAGTTGATATTATTAAACAATCCGTTTCAAGTGAATAAATAATTATTTTTAATTTCTATTATTATTTTTTTGATATAGCAGCATTGCGAATTTTATCACCCCACAGGCACACAAAAAAAATGGAAGGAAAGGATTCTAAAAATACTGAGGAGTTGATGACTCTCAACAACCTCAGATATGAGTTGCCAGCAAATCTAGCACTCACTGAACAGGGAAGTATCTTTAAGAAGAACTTTGCCGATCAGCAAAAGTATGCCAGTGATTCTGGAACTGAAATGATTTTTACATTTCAGGCAAGCACTGATTTTGTTTATGGAAAGAATTGTTATTTGTCGTTTGACATTAAAGCAGATGGGTTGGTAGCCACTGATGGAAAGAATAATGTTGCTTGTGCTCTTGGTTTCCAGAACACTCCCGCAACCGCTATTTTTGAAAGATTTTTGTTGGAAAGTAAGGATGGTAGCGAACTTGAACGAATTGAGGATGTTAATAAAATGGTGCGAAACATTCTCCCTTGGCATTAACCTTTTGATTACCGCCGACAGGCACAGATGACTGGACAACGAGAAAATGTTGAAGTTAATGCTAACATTACTGACGATTCGGTCGTTAATTTTGCACTTAATGACCCCACTGCTGGTAATGTTGCAACTGGTAATGCTTTGAGAGTTTGTATTCCTCTTCATTACTTCTCGGGAGTGTTTAATGAAGAAACTCTCATTCCTCCTTCTCTGATTAGTGGTATGAGACTTCGTTTGACGTTTGCACCAGTACAGGAAGCATTGACTATTATTGGAACCTCTAATGGCGCGATTCCTGCCGTATTTACTAACACTAATTTGACTTTCACCGTAACAAATCCAGTTGTTATGTTGGAGACATTCTCTCTCGCTCCCGCGGTGCAGAGAAATATTTTGGAACAGATGGGAAGCAAGGATGGGCTCCCATACACTTATGAAACATATTATGACCAAAAGGCGAATCCGGGGACGAACGATGACTTTAATCTTCAAGTGAATAAGGCCGTTGCTCGTGCTCAATGCTTGTATATCGTCACGCAAAATGTGCTCCCCGAAAATGCTAATATTGACAACCTGGGAACTATTCAAATGCCTTACAGACAATATCAGTGTCGTATTGATGATTGGTATGCCCCGCAACAAAAGATGGAACTTGGAGTTACTGATAGTCTTGCAGATGCTCAACGAGGATGTGCAGAATTATATATTAACAATCTCCAAGCGACTATGGGCATTCGTGATGCTTACATGTCTTCGTCTGTTTCTCTTGAAAACTTTCGCAAGTGGTATTCTACTTCAGATAAAACAGGACTTACATCTAACTCAGGATTTGCTACCATTATTCAAACTCTTAATCAGTCGCCCCACATTGGAGCGTCTGGTCTTGCAGTTAATAATTCACGAACTGCTGAAGTTAATATTCGTTATGCTTCTGATTATAACGCAGATCGTACAATCACTGCTTGGTTGAAATACGTCAAAGTCGCGTCTATCTATCCATCTCGTGCAGTGGTCAAACAATAAAAAAATTAAAAATTAGAATATAATATTTTATAATATAGCAATGTCATTTACGATATCTAAATTGGAAGACGAAAAGCGAACCAAAAAAAAATTCCTCCTTCGCGTCTCCTCAAGCGATAAAACAGAATCAAAATCCGCTTCTACTCACAATGGCCGTTTCGTCGTTGAGTTACCAGCAACTGGTCGTAATATTGATATAATCAGTGCTTATGTCGTTAAAAGTATCTCCATTCCAAACGTTTTCCCAAACATACCGAGTTATGCTAACACTCTCACATTGATTAAAACAACTGGATCCGCTACAAAAACGGCAATCGTAACAGAAAATCAATACACCATTGATACGTTTATTACCGCCCTTCAAACTGCAGTTGATTCAGCAATTGCCCCTGACTCCGCAGTTATAACTTTGAACTCCGTTAATAAATTGAATTTCGCATTCACTGGTGATACGTATGCTTTTGATTACGATAACAGCACTATTAGCGACAAGATAGGACTAACTGCTGATATCTCGGCTGCGGCGAGTAGCACGATGCAATCCATAGTAAATCTAATTGGTGAAACAGCAGTTTACGTCCATAGTCGTGCTTTAAATCAGTCTGGTCTAGTTGAAGCAAATGGTAATTTCTCTGTCGTTGGTAAATGCAATTTAGATAAGCCCTATGGAGTCCAGTGCTACTTTGAATCGTCAAACGATGTTGCCGATTATGTGCCATTTAATACAACGAAAAGTTTAAGAACTATTGATATCGTCATTAGAAATGCGCAAGGTGAAGTTTTGAGTTCTTTAAACTTTGAGTTAGTATTCTTTAAAGCGTATCATGCTTAAGAAAAAAAATACGTTAATATAATGACTTTATACAAATTTTAGATACACTATTCACTCTAATAAAAAAGTTAACTCACGACGAAGACGACAACATAAAGAACAAATCCCCTGCGGTGTTAATATTGACGGCGGGGACAACAAGAACGGGCGGAAGCGTGATATTTACATATGTGTTGTCTGGTGGTTCATCAATATACATTGATTTATCTCAATATAATATCAAGATAGGGTCAGGAAAGACATTTACTATATCCGCACAAAATACAAGCGGTGGAACGGCGAGCATTTATGCTTCATTAAACTGGATTGAAGATCAGATTTAAACAAAAAAAAAATACTTCATTTATACATAAAATATTATATCATAGAATATTGTATTTGCGCATCAACTTTCTTTTCTATCTCTATGGCCATTTTTTTAATATATTTCAACCCCTTATCCTTGATTAATTTTTCGGTTATACGCGCATGATTTCTCTTCAAATATATGTAAAACTGGTCCGCCGTATCAACTTCTGCTAACGATGTGTTTGTATCGTAATTTAAATAAGAAGGCGTTCCTCCTAATGTGGTATTAAGAATAATTCTCGCGATACATGTTTTAGTATCTGAATTGCTGATACACAAATTCTCAAAGTAGATTATGTTGTAATTCGTTTTGCTGTTGAATGTGGCACGGTTTCTAATAGTAAATATGACATTCTCAGTTGCTCCTATAGTTTTAACCGAATCATACGAGTTAGTTATAGCAATAGTCCGATCAATATTCCCTTCAACTGCTAAAAACATGCTAGCAGTTTTCATTACAACGGATGCCAGACTTGATGAATACGCCTTCGCATAAATAGCAAACGCCGCCTGATCCAATGATGGAGTAGTAGCAGTGCTCGCGTATTTAATCGCATGAATTACTTCCATTCGTCCAGTTCGCGGGTTTTCTATTTTGAATGTAATTTGACCACTGCCCAGATACTGAACAACTATTTCAAACACATTCAATTTGGTAAAATCAATCGCGGGGAAGTTTCCAGTATTACTACATTTATCAACATTCCACGCATATTGACTAACCACATTTTCTACACTTCCCGCCGTTCTTACAACAGACATTCCCAAACTTGATTGTCTAAAACATAAATTGTCTGCTGGTGTGCCTATGCCAATATCGCAATTGAAACTATCTGCGGCGATAGATGACGGAAACAATGAGGAAAATCTAGCAACTAAACCCATACCACTTCTATATTTGGCTCGCTCAATAGTCGTAATCTGCGCAGTTGAATTACCCGAGGCCGATGTAGTCAAAACCGCCATTGAATTAGCAGTTGATACCACCCGGCCATTAGTCTCCGTTTTGTCAAAGAATCGCGTATTAATACCATATGTAAATACATTTTGTAATACTGGCGACAGAGTAGCCGTTCGCAATTCTCCGAAGGCAGTTGTTGGTAGTGCGTCTTTTATGCTATCAATAGATAAAGCAGACGACGATGTAGTTGATGAAGATGGTGTATTTGTGCTTTGACTAAAAAGGTTCATTTTATATTCAAAGTTGATTTAATTTAAATCAACTTAAATAATATAAAACATGTCAATAATAATACGCGAATTGCCGAGTGATATAGTTGGACATATAAGAACATTTGTTTATTCAGAAATGCCCCAGCCGAAATATGGAGAAGAATTTTGTAATATATGTGGCTTGTCTCGCACATTCCAGTCGCACCCCCCAATTATAGCAAGTAATTTTTATGGTGTAGATAGTATTGAGTTTTTCACAATCTGCTCCATTAAATGCTACAGGCGAGAGTCTAATCTTAGAGCAAGATATGGAGAACCGCCTTTAGTCGTTGTTAAGTATTAGCCTTCTTTTTAATTCTCGTGCTTCTTCTTAACGGCTTTGCTTCCTCTTCTTTTTTCGCTTCGCTCTTCGTCGCTCCACTCCTCTTCTCTTTAATAAACGTATTGACAATAACGGCTCCAATCCCGCTTATCTTTCTTAGTTTAGTATTTGTAATATTCGGGTTATCATTGTAAATCTGCTCAAGCAATTTATACTTATCCTCTCTGCTAGCGCTTTTACCTAATGGTATATAACTGCTTTCTTTGTCTCCGTTCTGACTTTCAATTTCATTAGTATTATTTAAATTCAGACATAAATCTATTTTGCGTCTCAACTCCTCTAGTTCTGTTTTAATCCCTTCTGCCTTAATTTCTTCAGGGTCGGCCACATTAACCCAACTATAACTAAATGAAGTGAGCATATCGCCGTGCCCCAACACATTGCTTACCCACGTATTAAAATTCTCTAATTTCGGATTGGCGAAATTACTATACGACAAACTAGCATATAGTTTTCGCAACATACTGCTTTTCTGCGTGTATTCCGATAGCCAAGGGAAGATTTTGATAATTCTTTTGTTTAGTTCATTATTCTTTTGTTTATCAAGCACACCCTCGCTGTTGATGATAACTGCTTTTTGCTTTTTGAAATGGTTCCGTATTGAATTTACTTGTTCTATTACGAACTGGGGAGTAAAAAGGACAACAGGCCTCTCAGTCCAATTCTTTTTTTGTCCTTCTCTTTTCTTTGCTAGGTTATTCACTCGCAACCAAGAAGGTTTATCTGGTATTAATTCATACGTGTTTTTATCAAATATTTCCACAGGCCTTGCTCCAATTGCTATCAAAGCAAGTAGTTTAAGATAAGGGTCATTGCTTAATATCATATCATTCATTTTAGCCATTACATCACGGACATCAATTTTTATTTTTTGTTCATTTTTGGCTTTGACATCTTTCTTATACCCCTCAACGATATCAATCCGCTCGTCTTCATTCAGATTAAATACTTATCAAGTTTGCTCATTTCATATCTTTTTTTGCTTTGGTAAGGCTCTATCGCTTTTTTTCTCACCTCAGAAAGTCTTTGTCACCTACTATTCAAATTTGGATACACGATAGCATATTTCGGATATATTACCTTTAGTGCCTCAAGCACCTCTTCATCACTCGTAGTCGTGCTAAATAGCAATATAATAGCATTATGAAAGGCGATACTTGGTTTTACGCACTATCGTAGAAGTCGGACACGACTTCATAAATTTTACTTTCAGTAGTAGCAACTCTTAACTGCATAACAAACTTCTTGTCATCTTCGCTCCACATCTTAGTGTATATAAGACAAGTCTATATTTTTTCTAAGTCAAAAATAGAAAATCCATCCCCGTCTTCAAAAACGCGAAAAACGCCGTTGTGGCGACTCGGACACTTGAGAGTGATATTAAGCAAGCTAAGTGTGACGATTCGTCTTAGTATTAATGAAGGCCGACCTTTCCTACGTCCTACCCCCGCGGGTGAAATTTTTTAGGTGTATAGTAGAAACAACCCCCCTCTCGGAAAATTTTCAAAAAGTTAATAAAAGGTCGGACAGGTAGGACAGGTGAAATAGGAAGAAGAATTATACAATAAATATTAAAATTTAATAACCGAAAAGTGGCAGACCTTTCAAAAAACGACTCGGACACGGCCGACCTTAAGGTCAGACAGCAACAGGAGAAGATATTTTCACTCGCCCTGCTCTTATATTCATCCTCTCGCTTGCTGTAATATCCCCTGTTTTGTGTGCTATAATAAAAAACGTAAGGGTCAATATTACATTTAAGGATAAGGGTCAATATACTATAAAGCAATAATGCCAACCGCATCTGAACAACACGCGAATCAACAAGAGTATATCTCGCAAAAATATGGAGATAGTTTTGCATTCTTAAGGATGCAAAAATACCAAAGGGAATATTATGAGAAGAATAAAGAAAAAATATCACAAAGAAGGAAGGAACAACGTCAAGAAAATAAGGACAAGATAAAGGAATACAATAAAGCCTATTACGAAAAGAAAAAGAATGAGAATAAAAAGCCAATCTCTGAAGAAAGGAAATTAAAGAAAAAAGCATATATGAAGAAATACGACGAACAGCGAAAGAACCTTAAAAAACAATATGAGAAAAAATACGGAGAAATGGCAGACAAGAATATAGATAGATGGACTAGTTATTTTAACGAAAACAGAAAACCAATCCCTTTTTAATCATATTAGCAAAAATAATATCGTTATGGCTGAGCCGATGCTACGAATTTTGGTCAAAAAGGAAATTCTAGAAAATTCTATTTCCGGGAAAACCACCAGCAACACCCAGACACCGCGGTGTCTGGGTGTCTGTATGCTTCAGACAAAAAAATCAGAATTCTGTCTGGACAGGTTTTCATTGGAAGCCCTAATTCCGCGAGAAAATATTTTTTTTGTATGTTTTATGTGTATCCACCCTACCCCCCGCCACTCACTTCGTGAGTGTCCGCCCCCCTTCCCCCCATTTTTTTGTGGTGTGATCATTTATGTTGGATAGACATGTCTATGTTGTATATTATAAAACAAGCATTAGAAACATAAAACAACAACATAGGACACATCAAAAACAGACATTCAAATATATCAAAAACATAACCTTGTTTTACAAAAAACGACAAACTGAGCACAATAAGAGAGATTTAGACAAAATAACGACAAAAACCATATATACAAAGTATTTATACAATTTTATGGAATAAAATGGTGTGTTTGTCGTTATTTTGTCTAAATCTCTCTTATTGTGCTCAGTTTGTCTTTTTTTGTAAAACAAAGTTATGTTTTTGATATATTTGAATGTCTGTTTTTGATGTGTCCTATGTTGTTGTTTTATGTTTCTAATGTTTGTTTTATAATATACAACATAGACATGTCTATCCAACATATATATATATATATATATATACATATATATATATATGTACAATGTACATGTATAAAGAGACAGAACAGTATGCCAGGAAAGAAGAAAAATACGTATCAAAAAGTACATACGCAGGCATGAAAAACTTATGTCAATGTATGACAATGTTTGTGATGAATACCTAAAAGAAAGTACCATCAACAAGATAGATTTCTCAAAAGATTGGCAAAAAGCAGACAGTATGATGTGTACCTACGCCTTCAAATTAGTTGGAAAAACCAAAATAATTGTGCAAAAAGCAAGACAACATGGGTAGTGAATAAAGAAAATAATAAAAGCAGAAAAATAAACGTAGAAGATGGAGCGAACAACCCAAAAATCGACAGTACATAATCAACACTGCACTGTGTATGCGTTTGTGGAGATTTCCTTGCAATAATGTACAGGGAGACTATTAAACATATATTACTTTGAGTTAGAATGTAGTCTGTAGTCATATACAGACGAAAAGTAGAGAACTGCGTTCACAACATAACACAAGACAGGAATGGTGACCCGGTCGGAAAACGAGAAAAAACAACATATACTAGTTAGTTTTTCATACGAAAAAAACTGTATTTGTACCTGACAATGTAACGAACGTTTTTTTATTAATTAGAGGTGTGTACCAGCAGCGCGACGACCTCGACGCGCTGCTGAGGCTGCTGCCGCGGTTGCGCGTGTTGTCACTGCCCGACTACAAGAGCCATCGCTGCCCCGAGGGGCTGGCGGAGCTCACGGAGCTCAGGAGCCTGCGATTTCCTTCGGCGCGTGCCGTGTGCCGGACCGCCGTGCCCGTGCTGCGGCGCCTGCGACATTTGCGGGAACTGCGCCTCCAGTACGGTGCACACAGGGCACAGGAAGTGGCGGAACTGCTGGCCTGCCTGGCGAGTCTGCCCGAGCTGCGGAGCCTGGCCTGGCACGATACCTTTAGCATGCTGGACGACTCGTGCGCAGACATGAGCGCCGGGCTGCGGGTCGAACGGTTGACACTCTGCAACGCGGCGCTGCGCTCCTCACGCTTCTTCAGCCGCTGGCCACGGTTGCGCGCGCTGACCTTCACCAAGGCGATGTTCTTGGAGGAGCTGGACCACATTGCGGCCGTGGCCGAGGACGTCGTGCTGTCCGGCTGCCTGTATTTGCACGGGCTGCGTTTCGGCAGCGCGCCCAGGCTGCAGAGGTTAACAGTCACCGACTGTACAACTAAGCTCGACCTGCGGCCATGGGCCCGACTCCGCGCCTGCGCGAGCTGACGCTAGAGAACGTGGCGGGCGTCTCGAACTTGTGCGCGCTACTCACGGACAGCCCCGCGCTGTCGAGCCTGAGCCTCAGCGGGACGCCGCTCGACCTGCAGAATAACAGGGACTTGCAACTCTTGCAAAAAAGAATCCCTTGCAAGCTTTCGGGCTTTGTAGACAGTCCCCCTCACCCCGCACGTTCCTCGCTCCCGAAGTTGGTGGTCTGGACACACAAATACACCAAAAGAAGAAATTCCAGCATTCTCTGCGATTTTGAAACGTGAGCCATGTGGAATGCCCCTTTCGCTGCCCTCGACCACCAAATCTAGATTTTTGGTGACCACCAAAGGGAAATTAACGGCGGGGATTTCTCCTTCCGCGCTACGAATAACGTGCGCACATGGTCATTGCGGCCCGTTGGCAAGAAATAAACATTCGTGGCAACGGGGGGGGGGGGGGGGGCTGCCCCCCCCCCCCCGGTCCTGCAACTTATCCAATAAAAATAAGACTACCGTACGGACTATCCTGATTTGACAGAGCCAGGACTTATAACAAGTGCTGGGCTTGCTGACGTAGCGCGCAGCTGGGCACGGCTGCGAGAGCTAGATCTCACTTCTGCCGAGCTACAACATCTCTCTCCGGCCCCAAACTGCAAAAAAGCTAAACCTGGCGGATGGTGCGATCGGCCGACTTCAAAGCCTGAGTTCTACGCGCTGCCAAACCACCTTGTGCTTTACTTAATTTGTCCCGGCCCTTACTGACTACACCGGAAGCAAAAGAATTAAAAGCACTGGCACACACACACTTTTGTTCGTTTTTTCAGGTTGCAGTATGTCTTTGGGCTTTTAATTAAAGAAACACGTCCGAGACTTTTTTTTTACTCTTGGTAGAAACCGCATGGACATTCGTACTGATCTTCGGAGTTGTTCAGTTTCTCCGCAGTTTTCGCAGGGGTAGTAGCAGCAAGTCTCGCAGCCGGTCTTTAGGATTGACGCCATGGCTGCCTCGTGAGACTCTGCAATTCTGCTTGCACCAAACAGTGCTCGCAGAAGCAGGTGATTTGTTCGCGGAGCTTGTCTTCGCTGCACGCCGCAACCTCAGCGCAAAGTTTCAGGCGTTTTTCCTCTGAGCCGGCTACTTCCTTGTAGTGCACACGGAACTCTTGCCCCTGCTGACACCAGGCCTCGTTGACAGCTTCTTTCCCGCGCTTGACTAACAGGATCTTCTTGGCACTCGCCACGGCCGCCTCTGGCTTGTCGGTGCGTTTTCTCTTACTCATATACTATTTGACAA
>WBZZ01001355.1:45000-57144 GCA_019918135.1 Paulinella micropora
AAGGCTGCCACCTAGTCGCTGGTATAAGTAACCATTTCCTAACTCCATCTCGCTTCTCTATCCACAGAGAAAGCAATATTGGTAGTCGAGCCTCCCTCCTACCTTCCTCCCTTGGTACGCCCGAACAATATGGCGTATCAAGGTTCTGCCTTAGTAAAAATGAGGCTAGACCCTCGAAAGTTCAATCATGGAAAAGAATGAAAGTTGTTTGAGTACACCTTTACATCAGTTATAGATGTCACACTGGCACCCAGAAACCCTTTCCATAATTCCGGGCTTTGAGACTCATCCCTTAGCCAAACCTATACAACTACCTGCACGACCTGAATCTCCTTCAGATGCACCCTTCAAATCACCTGCAAAGGAAGAGGGAGACGAAGAGGACGAAGAGGAGACAGTAGTAAAGGTAGAGGAGAAAGACAAGGGAAAGAAAGAAGAGGGTCAAGAAACTGCAAGTGCAAGAACTGCCTCTGCCCCCGCCACTGCTATACCTACGGACCAAAAATCCAAAATACCAGCGTTGACGGGGGGGGGGGGGGGGGGAGTAAACCGTCGCCGCTATTTGCATTACAATTGGAAGCCAGATATTACATGAGAGAGAAAGAAGCTAAGCTAAAGAGATTGCTCTATGCTTTCCTACTCCAATCATGTGCTCACGATAGGAAGGTGATGACTATAATGAGGCAGGGGGATACGGACGGTGCAAAGTGTTTCCTCGCCCTCAAAAAACATTATGGAGGTCTTGACCTCATAAGGTTTGAAGAGGACCAGGAAAAGCTATACCATTCGTACCCTAAGAAGGTTATTGAGGTGAGTAGCTGGCTAGCTGACTATCTCACGACTATCAAAACACAGGAGAAGACGATGGGAGTGATACCAGAGATGATGAAGACAGGCATGATCATGAAAAAATTAAAACACCTACCTGTCTATCACGCCTACTATCGTAACACTTGGTGTCCTCTCTTACCTATTCAAAGGCCCAAGCTGCCTGAATTTATCAAGGTAGTAGAGCAGCTAGCTCAGAGCAACGTATCAGAAACTAGAATGCGTAAACTCTATGGATCTGGTAGCTCTAAGAGCGACCCTATCACTATCAACACAGTAGCAGAAATAGCTCAGGGCAAGAAGAAGAGCAAGTCATCACAGGCTTATGGTGAGGGGGAGGACTGTATTTGTTGGAACTGTCTGTCCCTGACCATAAGATTGCTTTCTGTCTAGTCAGGTGTCAACTCAAGGACTGTCCCAAGGACGGACACGGCCCCTTGAAATGCCCCATAAGAAGGAAAACTAGGGTCTCTAAGAAGTTGCGTGGGAAGGAGAAGAGAGAGGACAGTCAGAGTGAGAAGACAGACAGACACAAGAAGAAAGAAGAAGAAGGAAGGCAGCAGAGGAGAGACGAAAGCTGAAAGCAGCAGACTTCATTAAAAAGAAGAAAATGATCAGCTTAAATGCTGAATCATTCGACTCCTCTAACTCACCCTCTCACTCTGAAAGTGAAGAAGAAGATGAACCCCCAATTAACCAGTCTCCTTCTGAGTCTGAAGAAGAATCAGAAGTGGATGGTGAGTTGGGGATTCACCACATGGCCAGTATGATGATGGGGAGAGAAAGAGAAGATGATAGTGGTATGTATGTCGAGGAAGATGACATCCCACTCTCAACTAACACCCTAGAAGATGACAGTGGTATGAGCATCGAGGAAGACAACCCTCCATCTTCAACCAACACCCCCATGCCACTTTTATCTCACGCATCCAAGCCACCTGGCGCAATAACTAGAGAGGGAGGAGGTGTTGAGGGTAGTGTGCGTAGAGGAGAGCAGAAAGGACATGCATCATATACACAAAACGACTCCACACACACTCGCCCCACTATTCCACCCCTTCACGAGAATAAGTTTTTGACCACCCTTGATATGGCTGGCGACCCAACTCCCCTAAACCAAATCATACCTTTGGAAGGGAATTGGGCCCTCAGACGTACAAGGGTAGGGTACGTAAAATTACTCGTGAAAAAATACAACCCGGTCACGTTACGAGAAGTAGGTGGCCCACCCCTCAACCTCCACGGTAGACCAGTACGTGTAGTTGACTGTCATGTCACAAGCAGTAAGCAGTGTGAGGCAACAGTGCCAGATACAGGGGTTAGGTGCTCGTGGAGACTGGGGACGGCGAGGAAGGGGGTGCAAGGTGGGAAGTGTGCTGCTAGACTGATAGACCATTACTTTTGCTCGCTTCATGTTGATCAAGAAAGGAAGAGAGGGGAGATATTGAGCAAGTACAGAGAAAAACTGCACCTAGGATTGCTCCCCCCCCCCCCCCCCTGATGCTATGTATTACGAACCCGCCACTTTGTTTACACACATCACTTTGTGGAAAGAAAACATCAATCCTGCTCAATCCAACAACACAACTACATCTCTTCGCACACCTACTACTACTACTACTATTACTACTACTACTACTACTACTACAACTACTACTACTACTACTACCACTGCCACTACTACATCCATAGAAGGAGTGGGAGAAATAGGGGAAGGAGTAGGGGGAGTAGGAGCAGGGGGAGTAGGAGTGGGAGTAGGAGAAGTAGGAGTAGGGGGAGTAGGAGTAGGAGTAGGGGGAGCAGTAGGGGGTGGATTGTCTGTACCTACTCTGCCTGTACCAACTGTGACTCACACTTCGTCTTCTCAACCTACCACTGCACTATCTAATACATCCTCATCACCTTTATTTGGACCCCCTGAGGTCATGGAAGAAGGAGAGCCAGGTAGAGCTGAGGATAGTAACGTTTGGGTAAGGGACGGAAAACGAGTGTTAAAAGGTGGAGGACTACCTGAAGAAATACAACGTTTGGTTACTGCTCTCAATCAGGGGCTTAAGAGTAGAACAGTGACAGACGGGTTGATTACGAGTCAGGAGGGGGAATATGATGAATTCTATACAGAATTATATTATGCCATGCATGATTGCGTCCTTACCCTTGCTACCAAACACAACAACCCGTTTGCACGAGGCATCGTTTCATCTTTCCCTTACATGGTAAAGGAGATAGAGGATCTCGAGGCTGTGTTGGGTGGAGTGACACCTCCAGAAGAAGACGAACCCCAAAGTCCATCAGACACAGACACCACCACTTTATTCCCCGAACAAGACAAACCACACTCTGAATGCTCTATCATGTTGATGGACAATAACTCTGATCACAAAACTGACAGAAGCAATATAGTGTGGGTAGACGATAGTGGTGCAAGCGAAACACAATCCCCAGATAGGTCTACGTTTGTCAGTCTTAAGAGGGCTCCACAGAAATTCCGCATAGCAAAAGGAAGCATTAAAACCGAGTACTAAGGGAAATTTTTTATGAATCTGTCGGGAGCTCATGGGGAAGAAGTCAATGTCCTTGATGCCCACACTACCTACAACCCGCACCTAAAATACGGGTTAGTGGCTACTTCAGCATGGGTTCGTAAGGGTTTTGCTGTCATACATCAAAACAATCAAGTGATAGTGCTCAGAAAGCCCATTCTCATTACGGAAGACCAAATTGTGGCTAGCAGACTCCCAAACCACTTGACGGTGTTTGATGCCCCGGGCACCCCACCTCTCAATCCTAACGAGTGGTATGAGCCCACAGGTCCCTCTACTACTACGCCCTCCGTCACAAGTGAGACCCCCGAGCCCGACGATGATGACACGTCTGACCCGGGGGGACAAGCTTGACAACCCACCTCTCATCTTTCTCAGAAAACCAACCCACCTACATATCATGACGTGTACTGCTTGTTGTCACCGTGTATTTGTGGTTGGCGATGTGACGTACCTAATACATACGTACCCTACTCTACTGAAATAGATCATGAGAAAGATGAGAGGGCTGAGAGTAAGGGAGATAAAGCACTGGCATGGGTAGTAAAGCTTTATGTCCTGTCGTTCGTCCTCACTATCATGAAAAAAGTACATGCCACTGTGTTTCTTCGTATGCGTCAGCACAGAGGGGTAAAAGCCATGGAGCAAATGGCCAACTATATGGGAGTAAAGATAGTGGGGAAAGAGTGAAGGGAACGAGTAATGAGATGCGAGTCACTAGTGGAGTGGTGCTTAAAGAATAAAATAAAGAGAGTGCCCCATTTCAAAGACAACCACCATGCGGTAGAACGCCACCCTGGGGTCCACATATCAATGGATACTCAGGGTTGGTGGAGTACCTTATCGTGGGACGGGAAAAAATACAAATTCACTGTCAAATGTCTTGCATCTGGGTTTGAGTTAGAGTATTATCTGAGACATAAGAATGAGTTTTTCACATGCTTCCTTAAGGCCGTTGCCTTCTTCGAACGGCATACAGGAAGAAAAGTGAAATTCTTGACTTGTGACCAGGAATATGGTAAGTACAAGGAGTTTCAGACTTGGATTGACATAAATCAACCAGTCCTCCTTGAGGCTCCGACAGGGGAGAAACAGGCGGTTGCTAAAATAGAACGAGCCCACCAGACGTGCGGCGGACCCGCAAGGGCGGTTCTCAGCGACGCCGACCTCCCTGAGTCCATGTGGACGGAGAAAGCTTCTACCTACTTTTGCAACCTTTTACCTCTTGCCCGCGGCACTTTTAAGGGTAAATCTCCTTATAAGTTGTTCATAAGAAAAAACCCCTTTTGCGTCATTTGCGCCCCGTTGGGTGTTTGGCGTACATGAAAGTAGACGCAAAGAGGGGGAAAGGTGAGAGGGGGAGGAAAGTTTTATTTCTCGGGTATGAAAGAAACAACGGGTATTATCGCGTATACGATCCGGTTGCGAGGAAAATATTCGGTAATGTCCGTGATGTTATCATTGACGTTTGGAGAATGGGGAAGAGGGGGGGCATCTAAGTCTCTCGAAAGAGATAATGTTGACGGTGAGATGTTCTCTGTTAATTGGCAACAGCCCCCCCCTCCCCTATCGCAACAAATGACCCCAGAAGATGAAGGATCCGTTTCAGGGGAGGAACCGGGAGGAGAGATTCCGACAGGGGGAGGAAGTCCCCCGGTAGGAATCCCCCTCCCGCTCCGACTCTCACTCTGGAATCTCCCCCCGATGAGTCACTCCACGCTACGCAAACTGACGAGGATAGCGAGGCAGAAGAGGGACCGGTGTTCGTGAGCACGAGCCCGCCCCCCTTAGAGCCTCCGAGTCCCAAAGTTGTTCAGCCGAGTGATGAGCAGGGGGAGATAAAAAAAGCAAGAAGGGGGCGTAAGCCCAAAGAAAGACAGCGGTTGTCCGGAACGTATTTGGAAATCCCGGCAAGGGCTTTCGGGGAGCAGTGGGCTAGATTAATTTACGGGGATAAATGGGAGACGGCGATACGACGGGGGACAGCAACAGCCCCGTCTGCTCCCGTTACCCGTAAATCTAAACGCTTTCCCGCGCATAGTGTCTTGTTTGACGACGGCGTTACGGATAAGATATTAGACACAGAAATTGCCAAATATGCCAAAGTCCCGCAACAGTCAGAACCTATACCCTAATCGCGTGAGAAAAAAGCCACAACCGCACCACCACCCTTGTCGACCAACAAAAATCCTGATTCGGACCTCAACACTAACGATCCCGGGATTGAGGTCACCTCAGACTTTGCGTTAGTCGAGGGGGAGAGGGAGAGGGTAGAGGTGCAGAGAGCGGCACATAAACCGGAAATGGAGATCACACGAACAGGAGCAAATCTCGAGTGAAAACATTATCACGGGAAAGAGGGCGAGGGCTCATGTCGCGGTATGTGCCCGGGAGGAACATCGGGCGGAGCATTGTCTCGTGAGTGAGAAATTCCCGGAATTCCCAGTAGTACAAAAACCAAAAGACCGTAAGCAAGCTAGGCAGAAGGAATTCGAACAGCTGAAAGAACTAAAAGCGTTTGTTTGGCGAAAAGTGAGCGAAGCGAAAATGTCGGGCACACCAATCATTCCTATAAAATGGATAGACACGGTAAAACAACAAGGTACTGCGGATGAATTCCACAACGCCCGGATAACCCTAAGAGGGGACCTCCTGAAAGCTTACGCTCAATATAATCTCAGAAAGACTTACTCCCCCACAGCACAGTACACGACCATTTTGCTCATGGTAGCCTATGCAGCCTTTTTCGGAATAGACTTATGGCTGATTGATTTCACGACCGCTTATCTGCACGCAAGTCTCCCATATGACATATATGTCAAACCGCCGGCCGAATTTCAGACGGCAGACTATGTCTGGCTTCTGAAGAAGGCCCTATACGGTCATCCGGAGGCAGGCCGTCTTTAGTACGACGTGCTGTCTGGGGAGCTCATTACTGAACACGAATTCAAGCCTCTCACGCTAGAAAGGGCCTCTTTCGTAAAGCATGGGAGTAGCTCCCAAACTACCCAACTGGTGTCCTTTCAGGTCGATGATGGCTGCCACGCTGCATCACAAGAAAGGCACATCAGGATGGTGAAGTTGTTCGAAAAGAGAGGCTTCCGGTGCAAGGACCTAGGCAAAGCCACCGAATTCAAAAACATTCAGATCATCCAGACTGAAAAGGGGATTACTCTGCATCAGCGTAAGTATGAGTTGTTGATCTTAGAGGAGCTGGGCTATATGAAGGAGATACCGGCTAAAACACCATTCACTTCTGATAACCCCGCTCCCCTAAAGAAGGACCATCGCCTATTACGCTATGATCTCAGATGCCTGATATATATAGGGATGCTTAACTCCTCATATGCCCTTTAAGTATAGCAACTAAGTCCCAGGTCCCTAATCCGGAGATGTCTTATGCTATGGTGCACCGGATGTTCTTGTGGCTTCTGACCCCGCGAGCGCTATTTTTCAGGAGAGGAGATCGAAATTTACGGAAGTTGCTAGAAACTAATTTCTCGGTTCCTAAAACTCCGGAATCTTGGAAACCTAATTTGGAATCTTGCGCAGCGGCCAACGCGATCGATGATATCATTGGGAAACCCGCAATACCCGGAGTGGACATGTTCAGCGTGCCAGTTCTCGCTAATGTAGACAGAATTATCGCGGAACAACCGATAGTCAGATTTGTAGACTCGGATTTTGCGGGGGATAAAACTCGAAAAAAATCAAGGTCAGGATACGTCTATTTATTCAACGGGACACCAATTTAATGATTTTCTAAACTGCAATCCGTAATAGCTCAATCTATGCTAGAATCGGAAACTGTTTCAGCTAATGAGGCAGTCAGAGAACTTCTTGCATTACAACAAACTTTGCGGGATATTGGAATAAATCTTGAAGGTCCTACCCCTCTCTTCGAGGATAACGAAGGGACGATATTATTATCGGAAAGAGGGCTAGGAGAAGCTAGGACCAAGCACATAGAGGTTCGATACCACCTTCTAGCGCAACTCGTGAGAGAAGGAAAGGTAAAACTATTCCGGGTCCCTACAACTAAACATTTGACAATCTTGGGGGTATCCCTTTTTCCGAAATTTTCCATGAAGTATATGGACTTTTTTGAAAACGTGTGGAAATGAAAGGAAATCAATTCACTGATTGCAGAACATATAAAAATAATATTCAAACATGTTTTTATTACTTGTAATACACTTTAACTTCATCTTTAGAGGTGGGCAGGAACCGGTCCGACACGGTAATCTTTCTCCTTTTTCATAGTCCCGGCTACTATGAATCTATGATGATAACAATGACCAACATGCAGAATTTGCTTTTAATTTTGTTTATATTTGTTTACATTAAGCATTTTACTTTATTATGATAATAAACATTGCTTTTACCTACAATAAATTCCCCCCGGGGGGGGGGGGAGGGGGGGAGGGGGGAGGGGGGAACGGGGGAGGAAGAGAAGTGCGATGTCGCCACGCAAAATACATAGATTCTACAACAAAATTTCTTTAATTACTAAAAAAAAATAATAAATCTAACTCCGTAACATCATACTAACTAAATTAGAAGTTTGTTTAACTCTTGCACGCGACAAACGTTCTTAATCCCGCTTTCGACCATAACAAACCTGCCAGTGCAAAAAATTACGATTAATGCTACACTACTACAAAGAAAAAAAACACAAAACAAATTCAAACATCTTTCAGATGAAGGAGAAAAGTGAAAGCTATGCAAACTACCTGGTGCGTGCATTTGAAGTTAGCGCCGAGTCAGCGCAAGCGATGCTAAAACAAACTCCCATGCGTTAGGTGAGCTGGGAGCGGTGAGACCGGTGCCGCGTTGGGGGGTGGAAGGTGAGTTACCAGCAGACAGAGCGACAGCTGCCATCCGCGCGATGAGATCCTCCAGCAAGCTTTCTCTCTCGCTCTTACTATTTTTGTTGTTGTTGTTGTTGTTGTTGTTGCTGTTGTTGTTGCTGTTGTTGTTGTTGTTATCATTATCATCATAGTTTTTCTTGTTCTTGTTATTCTTCTTCTTCTTCTTCTTCACTCTCTCGTTCTCTTCTTCTGAGCTTTCCTCCTCCTCCTCCTCCTCCTCCTTCTCCTTCTTCGAATTCTTCCTCTTTCTTCTCTCCTCTTCCCGTTGTCGCTTCTCTTGCGCCTCTTTTTCCTTCCGATCTTGCGCTTCTTTTTTCTTCCTTTCCTCCTCTCTCAACTTTCTTTCTTCTGCTAGCATTTCCTTAATGGATGCGGCTTGTTCTGACATTGCCTTGTTCACAAGATCCTGAACGACTTCTTTCGACACGCCGGCGGACGAACTACCCTGAATACAATACCGGTCGCCGTTGTTTTGAAAGAAGTCTTTCGTTTCTTGCGAACAAGGCAGTGGCAGAACAAACCAACAGCAACGACAACAACAACAACAAAGAATAATAATAATAATAATAATAATAGTGTATCTCCTGCCAATTGCTGAGCCAAAAGGCCATGTGCATCCAGTCCTCCATTCCATAAGGAAAGTCTCCACACCAATCGGTGGAATAAAGGAAGTGACGGCATAGAACATTACTCTAGGAGCTTTATACCAATCAGCCCATGGAAAGGGACCGATGGCCTATGTACTCCCTAAATAATAATAATAATAATAATAATAATAATAATAATAATAATAATAATAATAATAATAATAATAATAATAATAATAATAATAATAATAATAATAATAATAATAATAATAATAATAATAATAATAATAATAATAATAATAATAATAATAATAATAATAATAATAATAATAATAATAATAATAATAAAGTTTGAAAAAAAATGTCAGCGCTTCCCGTTAGAGAGATTATACTCGGAAAAAAAAAGACATGGAAAGGCTCACTGATAGAATGCCACACACACTAGCTAGCCATACTAAAGCTAGTAGCTATACTCCCCTCTCTAAACTATATGCTGCGGCGCCCAAAGAGACCTTTTGCCCCCCCCCCCCCCCCCGGGCCCCCCCCCCTCACAAAAAAAAGAAAAAGAAGAAGAAGGAGTAGGAAAGATTATACCTCCAACGACATGTCCACTTCATCAGCGTCGACCGCGGGCTTTTTGGACTTCGGCTTGCCTAGTCACGTCAGAAATTAGAAACACTGAAAAAAAAGCACAAAAACAAGATGAAATTTGCTAGTACCTGGCTTTTTCTTGCTGGACCCCTTAGGCATAGGAGGCTCAGGGGTCTCTTCTTCTTCAGGGACGTCTGGAACGTCTGGAACATCGTCGACGTCGATGGATTCTGCACAAAGAACCAAACAATATTACATACATCCTTCATTTTTCATATTACATACAATGTTGCTACCGAATCTCAGTTTTTTTGGCCTGCCCGAAGAGCGAGGCTCAGTCGGGCCCTTTTTTTTGATTCTTCTTCTAACGTTTCAGGCGAGCATGCAGTAAATATGCAAAATAAAGAAAAGGAAGATGCCAAAAAAAAACAAAAACAAAAACAAAAACAAAAACAAAAACAAAAACAAAAAGATGGAGCTGGTGGAGAAGAAGAATAATAACATGTATTTGAAGAAGAAAAAGAAAAATGGAAGAAGAAGAGGAAGAAGAAGAAGAAGAAGAAGAAATGACCTTGTTTGCTTCGTACAGAAGCAAAAGCTCCCGCTTCCGCCAGTTGAAAATCATAGGCGGGTTCGTGGGGTTACCGACGTAGAGGAGCCACGCGGGCTTCACCTGATTCTCGAAGTCCATCGGCGACGGATCAAGCATGCAAGAGTGTTTAAGGTTAAAACCAAAAAAACCCATGAGCTGATATTGGATTTCGTCAGCCTTGCCATCGCCGTCAGTGTCGACCTCGCGCGCAGCAAAAATGAAGCGCTTCGATCCTGCAACATCCAAGTATAAAAAATATGTGCAGCTTGTGAATTTTGAAAAACATACAGTACCTCGATTGACTTGCGCAGGAGTCTTCTTGCGCCAACCAATGGGAAAGACAATGAAAAGCCTGCAAATAAAAAATAAACAATCAGTTTATTAAAATCTTTCATACTTATAGGGAAAAAGACCCGGGAGCACAAGGTAAAGTTTCAACCTCACATGTCTCCACTTTCGTGGACGCCTTCAGTTCGAAATTGTTGTACTTTGTAAGTGCAACGTCGAGCGCGAGCGCCCCCTCCCGATGTTTGTTGTCCTCGGATGTGAACTTAAAGAGCAAGCTAATTAAAGCAGCAGCAAAAGATGAATAATAATAATAATAATAAAAAGAGAGTTTAAATTCCCGTTAGAAGAAATATACTCGAAAAAAAAACAGGGAAAGGCTCACTGATAGAAGGCCACACACACTAGCTAACTATACTAAAGCTAAGTATCTATACTCCCCTCTCTAAACTATGCTATCGGATAATAATAATAATAACAATATAATAATAATAATAATAATAATAATAATAATAATAATAATAATAATAATAATAATAATAATAATAATAATAATAATAATAATAATATGTATCGTCTGCCAATTGCTGAGCCAAAAGGCCATGTGCATCCAGTCCTCCATTCAATAAGGAAAGTCTCCACACCAATCGGTGGAATAAAGGAAGTGACGGCATAGAACATTACTCTAGGAGCTTTATACCAATCAGCCCATGGAAAGGGACCGATGGCCTATGTACTCCCTAAATAATAATAATAATAATAATAATAATAATAATAATAATAATAATAATAATAATAATAATAATAATAATATTAATATTAATACTAACAACAATAACAACAATAATTATGATGATGATGATGATGATGATGATGATAATAATAATAATAATAATAATAATAATAATAATAATAGTAATAATACTATATCTGAGGCGTACTGATGCAGCTAATGGCATATCCTCAACGGACATAAGCATCCAATACCCTTGTTCGAGGTCCTCCACCCCCCCGTGTCAGTCTCTCGCCTGATGATCGGGGCCACCGATGGAGCTCCTGAGGGCAAGACTGCACTAAGCCGAGGTTATTCCGCAGTCCCAGCAACCTCTTGCAAGACGTCACCGAATGTGCAAGTGCATACACCAAGCGCGGTTGCTAGAGCTGCCTCGAAACCCCACCCATAACAATCTGGTGTCTGCTGGGTCCTGGGCTATCAACCAGCATATGCGGAGTTTAAGATCTTTTACGCGCGCAACGACCCTCCTCCCCAGCTTCTACCACCAAAGGGTTATGAGTTGGCGTCACAGTTTAACGCCTTGAGGCCATTGGGCTGAATAATAATAATAATAATAATAATAATAATAATAATAATAATAATAATAATAATAATAATAATAATAATAATAATAATAATAATAATAATAATAATAATAATAATAATAATAATAATAATAATAATAATAATAATAATAATAATAATAATAATAATAATAAATAATAAAAGAGGAACAGAAGAAAAAGCTAATAATAATAATAATAATAATAATAATAAAAAAAAAAAAAAAAAATAATAATAATAATAATAATAATAATAATAATAATAAAAAAAATAATAATAATAATAATAATAATAATAATAATAATAATAATAATAATAATAATAATAATAATAATAATAATAATAATAATAATAATAATAATAATAATAATAATAATAATAATAATAATAATATAATAATATAATAATAATAATAATAATAATATAATATATAATAATATAATAATAATAATAATAATAATAATAATAATAATAATAATAATATAATAATAATAATAATAATAATAAT
>WBZZ01001357.1:0-12500 GCA_019918135.1 Paulinella micropora
CTCCGCCGCACACAACTTCCTACTAATAAACATGATTGGGCGTAATTTCTTTTCCTCATCCTCTTGTTGTAATACAGCCCCAATCGCAAACTTAGATGCGTCTGTATCGACTACGAATTGTTTCGTAAAGTCGGGCATCGTTAACACCAGTCCTCCGTCTTTCGGGTCTTTGTAAATGAGATCTTTGAGCGCATGAAACGCTTGCAAAGCCTCTTCGTCCCACTTCTCAAAGTCTCCAAAATCTATCATTTTCTCCACTTTAGCCCGTGTTGCACCCCAATCGGGTATAAACTGGCTATAGTATTGCGCCATCGCAAGGAATGAGTGCAATTCAGTGCGGTTCTTCGGTATCGGTCGATTCATAATCTCCTCCCTCTTCTCTTTGGATATCGAGACTCGATTATGGGAGATCTCGTACCCTAAGTATGTCACACTCGTCTTGGCAAGTTGACACTTCTTTAGATTGCACTTCAGGCCAAAAGCTCCGATGCGCCTGAATATATCGGACAAATGATCTATATGCTCCTCCATTGTGTTAGAGTATACGATAATGGTCATCGATATAGCAAAATGCATATTCTCCCGCCTTCTGTCCCCGCCTTCTCATAAAGCCACCGTCAGACAAATCATCGTACTGACTGCTCAACATCTTCTGCATCGCCTTCTGGAAAAGTCCTGGGGCTTGCTTGAGGCCCATCGGAAGCACTTTGAATTGGTATATTTCCATACCCACCACAAACGCCGTCAGCCATCTGGACTTTTCCTACAGTGGTATCTGCCAGAAGCCATTCTTAAGGTCAATGACCGAATAGAATTTTGCATTCCGCAGTACTCTCCTTCCTTCTTCTAATGTCGGGAGAGGATTTCTCTCTTCCTCCAGCACCTTGTTAACACGAGCATAGTTAACTGTCAGGCGCCATTCTCCTCCTGGCTTCGGCACTATTCTCGGTTGTGAGACTATTGGAGATGTTGATCTCTCAATAAAGTCCTCATTGAGCAACTGTCTTGCTAGCTCCTCCGCTATCTTCGCCTCATGTATACTCAAATTCGCCCTTCGTGGTGCCGGTGACGGCTCCGCACCATGTACTTTGTAAATAACCGCAGTGAAATCTTCAGGCTTGACACCACCTGCATGTGGAGGGTCAAAAATTTCCTTGTTCGCCTCTAATTTGGCTTTTAAAAGCTCCTTCTCCTTCTCCGTGCCTACTCCTTCTTCCAATATTTTCCGCGCCGCCTCTTGAAAATCTTCATCAGACATCTGCTTATGTTGCTTGAGGGGTTCTCTGTCCTCCTCCAAGCCTAAGTCCTCTTCCGAGACATCATCTAGGCCCGTCTTTTCATACGTGACCGTGTCCGGCTCATCATCCTTACCGAGCTCCACCAGCATGTCAATGAGTCTCGCGTATTGCAAAGGAGCTTTACGGGTGTAAAAACCATCAAAGCATGTGAATGCTTGCGGTATCAATTTCAACTTGTTGAGGTCTCTGAGCTTCCGCTTGTATGCACTGCTCTGCTCACGAGTTCCCATACGACAAGCCACCACTAGCTGTTGCTTGCGAGAGGGTACCGGTATAGGATGATCAATAAGCCGGTCCCTTATTTCCTGCGCCCATATCGCCTTCTCATTATATGGCAGGATAATAGTATACGGCTTATTATTTTCGAATAAAGTCCGTAAGCATTTCTTCACTTCAGACAGTGAACGCGGCCACGTGGGCTCGTCACCCCAGAAATCAGTAATAAAACTTTTAATAGTTTCTGGTGGAGTATCCGGGATTGCCCCGTTCTCCTTGGTACAAACGCCTCCCTTTTTTCTTCTCCTACTTTCGCATGGAAACAGTATCCGTTAGTAATATGGACATCTGTTCCTACTCCTTCCGCGAATCTCGCCAACGACGGGCTTCTTTGTGCGACACATATAATCTCCTCCTTGCGCTTCTCGATTAAGTCATCAATAGACTTTTTGTCCCAATGGCATGTCGGAACTGTGACAGTGCACACTTGGGATTCCCAATTGTCGGTCCAGGACAGTTCATCCGGTCTTACGACATGGGGGTGAACGTACACCTCAAGTGCCTCATGTGCGATGGCCATCTTTTTGTGATCCGTCGCTAGACTCAGCTCATAAGCCTCATAAGAGTCAGTAGCGTTGAAGGGATCAATATCGTTCTCTTCTCCTCTTTTTACTCCATATATCACTCGCCGTGTGGCGCAATCAATCACAGCCCCCATCGTAGCCAATTGGTCATACGATAGTAATATTGACCCGTGGTAACCGGGGACGACATAGAGGTCCATACGGTATACTCGTGCGGATTTCAATTTAAAGGTCAGTGTGATGATTCCCGTGATATCCGTCCGGCTGCTCACTCCTTTGAGAGTGCCCGTTGACTTTTTCATATTTCCGTCCACCCAGTCCCGGTATCGATTAAAAAACTTCCGGCCGACAATATTAATATTCGCCATCGTATCATTACCAACTTTTAATATTGTCTTCAATGTTTCACAATAAAGTTCCGTATAGCACAGAGCATCGGGCCTGTGTATATTGGCTGCGAGAACAAGAACTTTACGTTCCAAATTTTGGAGTCTTGTCTCTAAGTTTTTCAACTCCTCCTTCTTCTCCTCCTGCTTCACCTCATTAACATTTTCATTATTCTGCGGTACTGGTGCGTTTACTATTTGAGCGACATTGTCTTGTGGTACTTGAGTACACACATTGTCTTTTTGCTCGCCACCCGCCGCGACCGTAGACATTGAGTCTGTTCGTGGTTGTTTGCTTGGCCGAGGCGATACGTCTGCCATTGGCCTCCTCGCCTCCATCGCAAGTCTCGCCTTCCTATTTGCATAGTGTTATCATTGGTAACCGTGCTGTATGAACGGGTATGAGACTACCTTGGGGCTGCAGTCTCTGTGTACCCACATCTTTGTTTTCACATAGAGGAAGCGTTGGCCCAGTCTGCACAACAGCATTAGAAAGCACTGTGACTTTAGGGTTAAACTTCACAGTCTTCTCCTTCCTCTCTTCTTCCCCCTCCAGTCATTCCACCACCTCGAAACGATTACCTTGAGTAGTGTCCGGGTAGGATGACGTATCGGTCTCCGAGGCAGTGTTGTAGGCCTGAGCTCGACCGAAATTCGGGTTGGAGCTTGCTCACGAGCCTCCTCCTCCTCTGGGTGGGGGGGCTGGAGCTCGAACAGCTCTCCCTCCATAAGGGGTATATCCCCGACCTCCTCCTCTTCCTCTCTGAGGGGTTCCCTGCCACCTCGAGGCTCCTCTCCATGTTCCTCGTCCTCGTCCTCCTCCTCCTCCTCCTCGTCCTCCTGCTCCTGCTCCTCCTTCTCGTCCTCTTTGAGAGGCCTTTAAGTTCTTTTGTCTCTCCCTTTCCTCCTTCTTCTCCTTCATCCTCTTCATGTAGGTAATGATTGCCTCTCGTAACTCCTCATCATCACACATATTGGCATACCAACCTTCGTTCACAGCGGCAATCTGAAGCATATTGAAAAGGCCCGGTTCCTTGCCTTCCGTCCTGCTCAGAAAATTTGCCTTGCTGTTGGGTTCTGCCTATCATGATTGAAAGAGCAGTCTCTGTTCTCCATCTGTGCCTTACACTGCAAGCCCGCGAACCACCTCCAACATGCGGTCTTCAGGTCTGGCTCTCTCTGTCTCTTCCAACCGGCAACTCTGTTTGTGTACGTGGCTTGTGCGCCAACAGGTACACCGCCTGCCTGTGCCGTATGTGCCTCCGTGAGCGAGTCCATGTTTGAGCATGCACTCATCACTTCTTGAAACAGTGCTGACGGAGCAACGCTTTGAACCGTATTTTCGAACACGTGTGTCTCGAGGAAGTTCTTGGACTTCACTGAGCTAAACGTCGAGCATTGTTGTATGAGCTGAGTAAGCTTACTCGGGTTAACTGTGTGTAACGCCGAAAAGAAATAGAGGATGATCGACTTGCGGCCATAGAATAGCCCATAGGAGGAAACTACCTCCGTAAGGGTCGCCGCCAAGCCAACAGCACTCCTCAAACTCATCGCCACTGTCTCAAAGATTTCAAATCCTATGAGAGTACCAGTGCAGAGATGCTGGTATCCATGAGATTGAAAATATGAAATGAGTGTGGCCACCGCCAGTTCACACTGAGCGTCTAGGCCTGTTGCATTGTTTCTCTTAATCTCCTCATTCTTTCTCAAAAACTTGTACTGTGTCAGATCAAATCCCTCCGAGACTAGAGATTGGTCAAAAACAGTAACAAGGGCCTCGTATTCCTGCGTTTCGTCGCAAGGAAAAGCCTTCATGCAGGCATTGATCTCTTTGAGCTTGCTCAAAAGCGAAGCATCAGAGTCTTTGTCTGAGCTCGTCTTGGCATATAGCATGAGACTTGCCACTCCTCCTTTCTTCCCCTTGAAGGCATTTATGATGTTCTGTCTGTCCTTCTTCTCCGTGTTTGTGACCACCACCGTAGTTGAGCCCGAGGGTGCAGGGGCTGGTGGGGCAGGAGCTGGTGGGGTCAAATATGTCGGAGGGTGTGTCTTTGCACCACTCACTTTTGCTTTCATTCTTTCCAGTCTCATCGTCTTCTCGAACTCCTCATTCTCTTTCGCCTTCGTCTTCTCAGATATCACCAGCTTTTGAGCATGAGTGATAAAGGCCACCAATTCAGAAGCAGATCTGAGAAAATTATATTTCTCCACATATTGGTCAACACCTGCTTTGTTGGCGACCGGTGGTGCGTTACTAAGTGATTTAAGGACAGAGTGATCCTTGGTAGGAATCCATCTCTTCCATGCCTCCTTGTGCAGTAACGCACCCATCAACAGTCTGATCTTGGTCAGAACTCTGTCGGTCTTCTCTAACTCATCAATCACAGGATGAGTTTCTCCTGCTGCCTTAATGCTTTTTTCCATCTCTGCCTTCCCCTCCTCCAGGCCTTTATTTCCATTGTAAAAAAAATGAAATATACCACTCGAGTTTTTCGAACCCAGATTGGTCTTCATTTTTGTTACATCGACTGCCTCCTGACCAGTCGCGAGGAATCTGGCCGTTGCTCTTGGGTTTGTGTACTGGAGGTAACCCTCACATCGTGGGCCGTATGTACGTTCCCAAATCAGGGTTTGAGTGTACACCCCAAAGATAGCATCGAGTAATTCAAGGTGGGTGTGTGTGTCCCCAAACTTGATATGCTGTATCGTCTTTCTCTCTTCTGGATCAGAGACCAGTTTGCCGAGGAGCTGTGCTGTGTTTGATAATAGGATATAGACATCCTTTTTAGCACGACTTTTCTCTCTTCTTTGATCCTGAGGGATCCACACATAGGTATCCTTCTCTACCCCCATCTTGTTATCAAACTCTTTTTTAGTGAGGTCATAGTGGTCTTGCACCCACTGTTGTTCCTCCACTGTGATCTCCTCTCCATCACTATGAATCAAGTCGATCATTTTTCGTCCTCCTCCTCCCGTGTAGGCAGGTGGTAAGGGATTACCATATGCTCCTCCTCCTCCCGTCTCTTCTTGTTCAAATCCTCCTTCATCTTCGTCTCCTCCATATCTTCCTTCATCATCCCAGCCCTCTTCTACTCCTCCTCCTACTCCTTCATCTCCTCCTCCTCCTTCATTCAATCCTCCTCCTCCTCCTTCATTCAATCCTCTTCCTCCTCCTCCTCCTCCTGCTTCTTCTTCTTCTCTTCTTAGATCTGCCTCCGAGAATTCACTCACTTCGGCGGTCTCTGTCGACATGATGTCGTAGTAGTGATCAACAGGAGGACAGTGTCAGCTCCTATGTTTGGTTTTTGTTCGTTTGTGTTCTGTTCCTCCTTCAGTCGATTGACTAGTGAAGAGAGAGACTAATAGAGAGGGTAGGATAAGATTCCCTGTCCTCTATGAAACACTGTTTGTATGTTTGTTTTTGTTTGAGAAAAATAGTCTTTGAGACTTTCTCCGATTTCTTGTTCTCCTTACTCAGATTACTTTCTCCTCCTTCTTTTCTATATTGTATCTAGTATGAGGCACTTGGACCTACACACAGATAGTAATAGAGAAGCTAGAAAAGCTCTTCTTGAGAAGTCGACAGTCGGTCGGATAGGTTCTCAGACCTACCTTTAGAAAACGATCAGAGATTTGCAAAAATACTCTGACGTATGTGTGAGATAATGCAGATAAATGCACAAACTAGAAGGGTAGAGTGTTGTGCTCCTGTCCCTATGCTTGTTTGCGTTTTGTGTGTGTTCCTTCACTCTTCTGTCCACCTCCTTCTTCTTGGTCTCTGTGTGAGAACAGCAAGAACGACAGAGAGTTTGTATCTGATGTCTCCTTGTGAGCACACAGATACTGATTGGGCTAGAGGGTACGAGACACCTGCTTGAGACCAATCAAATTATTTGTTTTGTGAAAGAGTTATGAGGGAGCTGTGTTGGAGTATTTGTTTTCGTCTGACGTCCCCGTGTGAGACAGGTCAGTGAAAATTCACTCTGTTGCCTGTGTGGCAAAGCAGAAAGAAATCACCCCAGTGATGTGGACTCCAAATGTAATGCCCCCAACGATAGCTCGAAAAAAAGTCGGTAATACAACCAAACACAGTCCTCAAGAATGAGAATGATGTCTCGTTGTATTATCTCAGTGAAGCCAAAAAGGAAAACGGCAACAGACCAGGAATAAAATGGCATCAGGTCCAATCCGGACAAATAATACTGAAAAACAAGCTGGTGCACCTGTCACCAGTAAAAGGTACTTTTTACCGGCTATCCGGGGGTGATGCCTACAGTACATGCCGCATGATATGTGTGGGGTGCCACCGATTACGTTTCATGTGTTCGTTGCGTGCTTTCGAGTATTTCAAACTGGACGATGGGCCGGGTTGCTGTGATCGTATGTCATAAGGGACACACCACACATGTCACGACACCCACAGATGGAAGTGAGGATCATCATATATCATGATGTGCGTTTTTGCTGAAAATTTATCCTATTAATCTCTGCACCATTATTATTGAGAGTCCGTGAGTTTCTCATTTTATGGGATTGTGCTGGCGTGTGCAGATGGGTTTATCACGGGTTTGCGAAGTTAACGCAAAATTTACGCTCATTTGATGCTTTATGTTTTGTCAACATTGCACTGCGGAACCTGACAATGCATACCGGGATGGTAATTCCCCGGTCACTTACTTTTTATAAATTTTATATGATGATTATACTTTATATGCCATGACTTCCTTTTTTGCATATATTTCTCATTTCTTTCAGCAAGAATAGTTATTTATTAACAGGGGTTTACCAGACCACGAGTGACCGTGCTCACCCCTTTGCCGTTAGTACAAGTAAGTGTAGAGTTTCGTTCGAGTAAGGTAAAAGAAGGGTAACTTAGTAAGGTAAGGGGCAAGGTAGGTTTGTTTTTTAGTGCGTGTGAGCTGTGCTCACTTTGGAGGTTCTTGTTAGTAAGATTGCTGCTTATTTGGGATCGACTCATATTTGCCAATCGATACTTAGTCGAAAATTTGTCGTGTTTAGCGGTTATTTTAATAGTGATTTTAGTCACTAATATAATACTATATCGCGATAATAAGTTAGAGTCTCCCCTTGTAATAGAGTTAGAAATGATTCAAGCTCCTGGGAAGGCAGTTTAATGGTAGCTAGATTAAGGGATAACACTTGAGGGGTGCGAGAGCTCTACTACCGACGTCAAACTGCTAACATGGGACTCAGGTCACGGCGCGAGCCACGCGTCACCTCTATGCTATGAGGCCGGACATAGCTTCGGATGGGACAGCCCTGTTAGCGGAGCCGATGTATCTACTTCTACAACTCTCAGAGCGTGATGGAGTGGATAGTCGACTCCATAGATGTAATAATAATTTACATTTTCATCATATTTTTCCTAATAATATTTCCACAGTACGTTAGGATTATCCTTAATTATAGCCGGTAGCTAATAAACTCAATCAGGGGGAGTGTTAGACTATGGTTTACATACCTAGTCTAATAAGTATTCAACCACAGTTCAGTACTGGTTAGAATCCCCAAGGCCATTTTACTGCAGGTTTTGGATCGAACTGTTTAATATAAATATATTGGACCCATAACGTTGGTCCAAAGCACAGCATTCATATGTAAGTTCTCCTGAGGGCGAGTGGTCGTTAGCATAATAAACATAGATCCGTTGTACATTTCAAAACTATAAGTAAAAACATTGAATTTAATGAAAGAATCATTGAAAAATAGTAAAAACTGACTTCAAACCAATCGATTTCCCGTCGCCCACCACTTTTTCCCAACTAATTTGCGCCACCTGACCAGGAAAAACCGGCCACCCTGCCACCGGTTGCTTGCCATGACCAAAAATCAGAATCAGTTTTCATATGTTCCTGTATGCTCTTCAATAAATTCTTATGTAATATCTTTCTGTGCATGCTTATAAGTAAATGTACAAAGTTTTTTTACAAAAAGGTAACCTTAAGCCTGCAAACAAACCGGCCAAAATCAGCAAAAGTAGGGCATAAGGTCCTCACTCAGAATTTTTTTATTTAAATACAAGGCCAGCACAAGTACAGAAAGTGAAGGAAATCAAAGAGACTATTTAATAAAAGCATTTTGTACAGAAAGTGCAGAAAAAAATTGAAAATCTTTAAAGATCTCACCCACGATTTTTTTAGCCTGTCTGGAGCGAAGAACAGATCACCAACAGCAGGGTTACAAAGAAAGGAGCAGTAGTTGAACATATACAAGACAAAGACCATGTGATTGTGAATAGATTCAGCACATTACATTATCAGAAAAGCACACACAACACATATAGGAGCGATACAAGACAGGTGCAAAAAAGGGCTTCTGGGAAGAAAGAACAACACATGCTACAGATAAGTTTACAACACACCATTTTCAAGACAGCATGGGCACAACGTTTGGAAAGACTGTGCAAGGCCACGGGACGTGAAAGTATGCATGAGAAACACACAGAAAAAAAACACAAAACCCTCTCTAGCCATGACTTTTACCAACCTCGACCCCGCAAAAACCGTCAAATAAAAAAAAATTAGTGCGGCCTTCACTTCAAAGGCTACGTATGTCGATAGGCCTGTTTGTTCAAATATTTTTTTGGAAATTTTTCTGGTTTCCTCTCCGGGAATTGGCATGGTCTTGTCAAATATTGCCACAGAAATTCACGGGCCGGCGCCACCAAAATCATGTCGGAGGTCAAGTTCATCGCAGCAGCTAAATGTTCAAACCACATCGTTTCAAGCAAAAGCAAGCATGACACAAGTGTTTTTTTTAGAAAAAAGGTGTAGCTCACTCTTCTTGAAATCCTTATTGTCGACTCCAAAGTTCAGATTTCAGGACATACCAAGTATGGTGTTTTTAACTGAAAAATGCTGTTTGCATGATGCACTCTGCACTCATTAATTTGCGCACAAGTGCACAAATGAATTCACATGTTATGTTGAGTAATCCTGCCTAAGGGTTTTTGCAGAGGAGTACGGTGGAAAATGAAAACTAGGAAAACATAGGTCGAAAATTAGTTTGTCAAAATTCAGAACATACTCTGGAACACAGCAACACCTTTAATACCTTGAAAAACTAAACCTCCGGCTACACTTTCCCAATAAAAAAATTGAATTCTGTGCAAACAGCACTTCAAAATCTTTAATATTGAATGAGTTTACCTGCTGCGAAGTTGATGGGGGCTCTAACGACCACTAGAACCTACATATGGTCAGCCGACCAGCTTACCCTGGCCGCCTGTTTCTCTCAGAACCGACTCAATAAAGGATTCCCTTCTAGTATGTAGTAGTGGAGTGCCTTGAGCTAGCAAGTCGATCCAGCCAACCTCTGCCGATCTGAAATGAGCTAGCCTCGGACTATGAACCGCTTGTCCCTGAAGGTAATTCTGCTATTATGTTACATAATAGCATATGTACACACTGTACAGCCAGTGTCATCACATGATGACCCACCGGCGGGCCCAGTGTAACGTGCCAGGCATTCAAGTGGTGACTCAGTGAAGCCGCGGCTCTCTGTCTCAGGAGGAGCATGCCAGTGGAGTGACTGGGAAGTCCGTTGTAGTGAGTCTGTTCCGTTCAAGTCGGTTGTTCAACTTTGGCCTGGCAGGCTTCAGTCAAGTTCTTCGCCGGTAAAGCCTGAGTCACTGACCGTGGGCCCGGCTGAGTCAAGGCCCGCCTGTATTCACAATGTGACTCGTGAGTGACAAATACCGTGTGGAGCGGACTGGTGAGTTTGTCGGCCAGGGACTCTGACGCCTGGGAGACCGGTATAAACCGGCAGCGGATCATGTTGACGGTGACCTCTGTGAGTCCACATTCTAACTGAGAACCGTAGTGAATGATTATTAATAATAACTTGACCAGTAGTAGTCACTAGCGGCTACGAGCCGCCGACGGTAGCGGCCGCCTGCACGGTCTGGTGGCACTGTTGTAAGTCCCGCTCACTCACCGCGATTCGAGTCGGCCACCTTTTTTTCAGGTGACGCGCTGACAACGGGTGACTTGAATTGATTGACACTGTAGTAGTATGATTTGTTTAATTAAATAAATCATTCACTGATAACACTAAGCCTGGGTTTATTATATACACAATCAAGGTCTCCCAATCATAGTACTACGTACTAAAAAGGAAAGCAGTCCATATATAGGGCCGATTGTAGTACTTATCGAAGTCAGAAAAATTGCACATGTCTAGACATATGATTATTGGTATATACTATACCTTTGCTATACACTTGCTACTGGCAAACTTTCTGGAGAAGCCATGTTGTAGTTTCTGATAGTACATCGCCCATGCTTTTTGGGAGTCATCATCATGATAGGATACAATTGATCACACTAATTCTTCGAGAGTCTCTTGCGCCAACATGCATCACGTGGCGGTGGCGGGCCGCAGGGGGCCTCGATAGTATTTTGAAAATTGTCATATGATGTTGTCTTCTTTCCGGCCTTACTGACTATGAGTAGTGCCTCAGAAACGAAGTCCACGCACTGAAGGCTGCAAGTGCAGACGTGGTAATTGCGGCTGCTAGAGAACAAACGCAGAGTCGCCGAATGAATTCTGCTCAGAACAATCCAGTGGCTTTCAACACAGTCTGGAAGTTTTTGCGCGTGCAGCGCCGCCATCCAAAGCGCCAGAGCCACAAGGAGGGTTATGGCAGCCGCGGTTCACGATCCCGCTCACTGCATGAATGAAACCAGAGTCCGAGCCGAGTTTAGGCAAGCCCGCGTCGACCCATGCTTTCAGCTCTTTCAAGTAGTTCCATCCGCCGACGTCGTAGGTCTGCACCGAGTTGATCCAGTAGAAGAGGCCCGCCACCCACTTGAGCTCGGGGTGCTCTGTGCTGGTGCAGATGGCGTCGGGCTCCTTGCAGAAGTTGATGTCGGGGAAAGCCACGTTGGGCACGCCTCGCGCCGCAGCCGCGGCACCCATGAAGTAGTTCAGCTTGCCAAAGTTGCACACGCCGGTGGTTTGAATCACACCACGGCCCCACAGCAACAGTTTTCCAGGTCGGTGCGTGCAGGCTGACCGAAGGCAGGCGCGGCGTTGTTGGGGCAGCCCGCGCTGCCGCACCACTCGAAGTCGCCAGCTTTCTGGCCCGGGTAGTCCGTGCATTTCTTGCTGGGATCTTTGAGGTAAGCGATGTACTCATCGGGCGTCATGTCGTAGTCTCTGACCACCTTCGGGTCGCACCAAGGCGAGCCGTAATTCCACTTTGGTGCAGCGGGCAGCTTCGACTTGGGTGCACAAAACATGGGCGGAGGAGCGCCGTACCAAGTGGCAGAAGTGGCGGCGCGGATCGTCATGGTCGGGTCCAGCGGACACTCCATGTGCTCCTCCCCTGGCGGGCAGTGGTAGTCTTGGTAGCTTTGGCCGAGCTGACCGCACGCGTTGGTGGCGGCATAGCCCGAGGTTTGGTCCCAGTTGTTTTCATCGCAGACATCGTACTGAATGGTCTCCTTCATGGACTGCGCCAGGAACGCGGCCAGGTTCACCACACCGTACGTGATGCCGTTCGCAGAGCCGTCGCCCAACCACAGCTTGGAGGCCCCCACGCCAGTCTCGTACATGTTCTTAGTAGGCTTGAGGAAATCCTCCCACTTGTATACCTTGGAGGGCCCCCAGCTGAGGTCTGGGCGCTGAGAAGTCAAGATGGTGTCGGGGCTGGTGGTGTCGTACACGGCCAGAACCTGAGCTGCGGTGCCGGGGTTAGCAGGCCCAGTGGTCGCTGGAGTTGATGCAGTCGTGCTGATTGAGCTAGTAGGTGCAGAGGTGGTTGTTGAACTAGTAGCAGGTGCAGTGGTGGTTGTTGAGGTAGTAGTGCTCGCTTGACTACTAGTAGTAGTGCCGGCGGCGGTGGAAGTGGAAGTGGCAGTGGAGGTGGGTGCAGTGCTGGTGGAGGTGGTGGAGGTGGTGGAGGTGGGTGCAGTGGTGGTGGATACAGTGCCGCCTAAGCAAGCGCTTCCTAAGCAGGTGCAGTCGGAGAAGTGGCACTTGCCTACAGGCAC
>WBZZ01001357.1:17500-46403 GCA_019918135.1 Paulinella micropora
GTTGTGTTGGGGGCGGCGACTGTGCTGCTGGTGCATTCAGCTGAGGTCATTCTGGACACAGATAGGAAACATATACAACTAGTTACCTACCTATCTACCTACCTACCTACAAAAGCAAAAGCTGGCGTGGAGTGGCTCGCTTGCACCCGAAACCCGAATTCTTAGGTGGTGTAGAAATAGGTCATAACAATAGTTGCAACCTTTTGTTTGGTGTGTGTGGCAGAAGCAGCAGGAGGCCAGCCTTCCTGCCGTTGCCATCCGCTCGCGCTTCTCGGAACAGCAGGACTTTGATTTCTCTCGCAGCCACAAGAGCAAGCCAAAACAGGGCTCTGCCACGCTGTGGAGGCTGGCCAATCAGCCTAACCACAAGTCACGTCCAAAGACCGCGGGATTTTCCACACAGGTGGAGACAGTGGATGTCAGCATGGTGGGCCAGGTGCCCCGCCAAAGCAAGAACGACTCCGAGTTCGAGCACGCGCCTGCTGGATCAGCCGCCGTGCAAGTTGCTGAGATATTACGAGCGTTCGGCCAGTACAAGCTGCTGAAACAAGTGCTGATGCCCTCGGGTCCAGCAAAAGCACCTTATGCTCCCCTTATTCACTAGTAGTAGAGGCGAAAGTGAGGGATCTGTCTTCTGTGATATATTAATTGCTAGACGGAAACGATGGATGCAAACCCTAGCTTCAATACAAATATGTTAATTGTTGGACATCAATCAAGCTTTGAATATTTATACTTTTCGACCAGTTGAGCAGTCGCCTCGAGCGGCATGGATAAAGAAGTCCTGCATGGACATGATCTTCATGGTTCATACACCTAATGCGGACCCGCATTTTATGTAGAGTCATCATGCAACGTATGTCTGAAGGGTGGGCTAAGGCTTCTGCCTCGGACTACGTGCCGCCCTCAGAGTCTGGCTTTGACTCATGATTAGTAGTAATTTGTTTACCTTTTATCTTTGCTTTGTCTCATGATTAGTAGTAATTTGTTTACCTTTTATCTTTTGAGAACTTTTACTTTTACTCCTGGGTTGGACTCACTCCAGTTCAAGTTTGAAATTCTCGAGTCAACACTGAGTGTGATTGCGTAAAAAAGTTATTCTGCGGCAGTGAACTGAGTTGAAATTCTGTTGCCATCATTGTATATATTAACCCTTAACCGGGCGAGGCCACATTTGTGGATCATTGCCACAAATGTGGCAGTGTTTTTCAAACTGAATAAAATCTGACTAGCCGTATCCAATGGACAAAAACCTCCGTGCTTGCGACCCGTCTTAAACCGGCACTCGGGGCGTCCCCCTCAGAGTCCTACCGGCTTGCGACGGGAGTCCTACGACGAAGAATTCAACTAACAATACTGAAACAATTCCCGCCAGTCACTGACGACGTCACAAAAGATTTATCTTCCAGAAATTGACCCACGTAACGCACTGATGTGTGTAAAAGGGGTAATGGTAAAAAGCTGTTGCCACCAGTACCAGGAAAAGTACTTCAATTGACTGTAGTAGTACTGTGGCAACTAATATTAATAAAATGATACCAATGTGAATACTACTAACAGTAACGACTACTACTAACGTACAATTGAGCAATAAGGCCATAACTGAGGAGAAAGGGTCTAATTAATGTCCAATGCTCCCCTTTAATTAAATTCCCTTGCGAGTCAGTGTCCAACCACAGGAGCCGGTCCGCAACTAACAAGTATAGCAGGTAAATAAGCAGGCGCAAGTGAGCTAACCTACGTCTCCAGTGGAGTTCGGCTAAATAGCTACACTATATTTATATTATTAATATATAAACTAAAAGCGCGGTATGCACACCAGTGCAAATGATATGACTAAAAGAAGAGCAAAGGCTGTTACCGTGACCAAATATTTTATAATATAATAACTGTCTAACGACTTGTAGAATGAGGAATACCTAACGTAGAAGGGCCCGTGACTCTGTACTCTCCAAGCCAAGAGTAAACCGACAGACCGGAACATAGAGCAATGTCATTATATACCGGATGGGCCGGCACAATCCCCTCTCCCCCCCGAGCATGCCCTCGTCAGGATGCGCGAGAAGTCGAGTTAAGACCAGCCGAACCAAACCGGGATAAAATATGAAAATTATCTCGAGAGATGATCTGTGACTGGACACTTCCTGGCGGCAGCATGGGTCACCCCCCCAGCGACAAGTGGGCCGAACAGCCTTTTGTTCTTCAGGAATTGGGCCTTGAGGTCCCGGACAAAGTCTGGCGACCCCGTTGTCGCGCCATGACTTCGTCAATGATGTCCTCGACGGGCTTTTTGTCCCGTGGGTCATCCGGGTACTCAAGTATGGAGTCCGGGTCTTCAAACTCGTCCTTCGCGTCCCGGCCAGGGTATCGCGTGGAGGATTGAATGTCCCAAAAGGCAAACTCCTGTAGATCGGTGATCATTTCGGCATATTGTTTCGCCGCGGACTTATGGTAGAAGCCGGGGAAGATTTGGAATGCCGCTTCCCGTAAGTCATCGACCTTGCGGGTCATGAGCTTGGTACGGTATGCTAATCCGTCCTTAACGACCCCAAGCGAAAGGCCATAAGGGGTTTGGACTGTCGGCTAGGTATCGGAATAGGATCATCGATCACCCGATCCAAAACATCTCTCCACCACATGACGGTGGGATGAATTGGGAGGATAATCGTAATGTCTTCGCCCCGGTCTAGGCGGTCGGATAATATTTTGGGCATCGCCGTTAAGCTTTCCGGCTGTATCGGGTCTGTGCCTTGATACCATTGCTTCAGCTTTAGCATGACGTCGTCATCCTCCGTCAGCCTTTTGGAAGCATGATATACTAAGCTTGTTTTGACCCGTACGCACTAGTGGACCCCCTTGCTCAGTTGAACCGGCTGGTCGAAGCCATGCCACGAGTCTTCCTGACGCTTCAGGAGTAAGATCTGAGCTTCCCTCTTGGCAGCGAGTTCTCCAAAGTCCTCCCATGGGTCGGGGGGCTTGTCACCCGGCTCTGGGATGTATACATTGGCGTGCACCCATGCCGTACCCTGTGGGGTAAGACGAGATTGCTCGGCGAGGTGTCCATCATAGGGTAATGGAGGGGCCGGTGGTATCAGTGTGACCTGAGCCCTACCGCCATATGGATGTCGTCGTGGGAGGTCCGTTTCCGATTTTAGGATCGGGAATTCAGACTCATGTCGTCCACGCCCATATTTGATAATGTTCTGTCCCAGCATAAGTTGTGCATCCATCATTTTGAGATCGGGTTTGCCCAAAACGATGGTGCCTGGGAAGGCAGGGACGACCAAGACATGAATGGTATAAGACATCCCGGACGGGAATTCGACTGTCAACGGGACACGTCCTACAATCGCGCTCCATTCGTCGTTGGCACCCCGGATATATCCGAGCGGGCCTGTCTTAGTAAAATCAAACAGACGTCCATATTTGTCTATGAAACGTTTGCCCGCGAATGTGATTTGGGCCATGCTATCATTTCCGGTATCTAGGTAGCCATTGAGCTCTTTCCAGTATAATTTGGAGTAGCTCATGTCCCGTGCCTCCGCCGGTGGGAGGTCTACCGGTTCGGCTCGGGTTGTCAATGCCTGTCTTAACTCTGTCTCGGCGACCTGTCGCGCTTGTGATCGCGCCGTCACTCCGAGTCGGTCAGAGTCGTGCAATGGAGTGAGACCCATTTGGCGAATGACTGCCGGGGCGATGGCTTTGTCACCCCTCGTGGCGGGTAGGACCATAGTGGTTGCCACTTGGAAAGGTCACCCGAAGGGGTGTATCCGACCGGCAGTGATGGGACAGCCTTGTCGTCGGGGCGTGGTATGCGTGGATGATTGACATCGGATCTAATGACCGTACCCCTTGTCAGACTGGTACGCCGATCTAATAGGGTCAGCCCTGAGTATATATCATATGAGCGTGCCCCTGCATATACTTTATTTACCTTGTTCACAAAAGGAGCGGGTTTTTCTACCTGCCGGACACCGATAGGCCTCGCGCGTCTTACGCGAGGGTCCGAGGGCTTATTGGGTGCCCCCCCATCACATATACTTGATGCGATCGTGTCAGGATCTACAGCCGGCGTCGCCTTTGCGACGGTGTCTTTGGGTAAGGGATTGGGTAAACCGACCTTTATGGTAAGGTCAGCGACCGTGTCCGGCTCGTTCGGTACACGCTCCCGACGGTTGTCGTCGCTACCCATCACTATATCCTGATCCCTCGTCTCAACGCCATCCTCTATCGGTGAGGTCGTAGCCTCTATGGGACTATACAGAGTTTCGGTCGGCGATTGGGCCGGGACCGTGAAAGGAAGAGTCGGAGCCACTACGGTAGGCTGCTCTGCGGCTGTCCCCATGGCGGGCGCCTGTGTTTGCCTGCCAGCACATGGCGTTTCTGTCCCATTCAGGAGCAAGGAGGACGCTCCCAAGGGCGAGGCATCAAGTGTCGTTGATTCGGGTGTGGGCGCATTGGGCGGCCCACGGTTATTTGTTCTTGGGTTTCTTGTTTCCCGTCTTCGCCTTTTTGACGCCTGCATGGAGCATAGGGGCATCTGAGGTCTGAGAGGGCGTGTATGTGTATGTAATGTACCGATCAGGTGCTCTTTCCCGGGCATATAGCATGCCACTTCGTCGTATTTCCTGCCCTGGCTTCGGTACCTATCCACCCGAGCTTTGGCCTAAGTTGAGTACTGGGCCAGCCAGGGCGGGTCTTGCCCGGGCGGCAAGAAGTACATCGTCCCATCGGGTTGGACGTCGGGAATTCGGATGCCTTCGGTGGGGTTGTCCTTAGGATTGAGGACCCATTTGCCATCCCTCTTAACCTTGGATCGCCCCACGTACCAACGGTAAATGTACCATTTTATTGGCTCCACCCGTTACCCTGGCGCGGGTGTTGGTACTGACAGGAATTCGACCATTGGCACGGTGCGACCCACAGTCTTTGGTCGTCAAGTGGGTTGAAGACGACCGCGTGCATCATGTAATCACAGCGCTCCCCTGGGCTCTTGTGCCACGGTCCCGCAAAAGTCTGGTTGAAAAGGCCAAACGAGCAATTGTATGGGCCCGGGATCAGTGGGAGGTGAGATAGCGGTTTGATCACGCCGTTGTCACCGAGGTTTCTTTTACCCGTCTTGCCCACGGATGTGGTCCCGCCCCGTGTAGGAGGGTACGGAACTGGGGGTGGTGACAACGGTGGCAGAGATCCGAACCCAGAGGGAGGGTAATACTGGTAGGGCATGCGCGGTGGAGGTGGCATGGGCGGTGGAGGAGGCAGATATGGGTGTGCCGTCCCGATGGCCGGAGGCATCGAGTTGATCGTGCCGGTGGCCGGGGTTCCCGAGTTGGTCGCCCCCCCAAATGGAAGTGAGGGCGGTGGAGGGTGTACGACGAGCTAGAGGAGCTCGAGGAGCTATAGGGGCCCCTGGACGAGCTAGACCACGAATGACGGCGGTTGGACCAGTTGCTGCCAGTCACAAAAGTCCACACATCAAACGCTTGGCCTGGTTTGGCCTGGTGGTCCTCAAGTGTGCTACCCGTGATCGTCATTGCTCTAAGCAGGACATCGGCCCGCTTGGCCCTTTCGATCTTGTCGGAGGTAAAGACATCGGCAGCAAAGATACTGCTTGTCCAGTGGGAAACTTCGCACATGCGGTCTGTGCGAAACCGCGTGATTTTGAAGTTCGTGTTGTCCAAGTCCTGGGCCTTGGTTAGGACATTCCGGACGAACGTCTCGCCATCCGTCCTCCCAGTCTGCCGCGGATATGAACTGGCGTAGCATGTAATGTGGAAGCTGGTCGAGTGTGAGTTTCCCCTGCCCCACACCAGCCTCGCCAGTCATCTGCCAAGTAGGCCAGTCTGTGGTGAGTAGCGTCTGAGATGGCCACCCACCCACAAGACTGTTCAGCAGTTGCTTCACATCGGCTACGTGACTGGCCACAATCCGATCCAGGGCAGCATAAGCCATTAGGAGCTTAAGGCCCTCTCGATACGGGAGTCTCGCACTTTGCGTGTGTGTTGCAAAGTCAAAGTTGACATGGTCACGAACGGCTCGCAACGCCGCGTCCACCCGTTTGTGACTGGCGTCTTCAGTCTTTGTCTTAGGTGGGCGCTGGCGTTCGAGGGGTGAATCCCTATCTAGGTTTTCATCCGCCATATTCCGTCGACTTGATACACGGAAGGTGATTATCGAACTACCCCCCGGTATAGTGACTGTTCGATCATCACCCACGACATGCACGGCTATTTGGATCCGTAAGCAGTCGGAAATGGCTTGGAGGATGAGGTCTACCACAGTGAGGTGGTTGGTCACATAGAGAGTGGCCGCCGGATAAGGGACCACTTGGATTGTGGTATCCGGGTCGGACATGTCAAGGAGTGTCGCGGCAGTGAATCGGATCTTAAGCAACGTTAGGAACACTGGTACCTTGGCAAAAGTGTCAATCGGGGTTTCCACCGCGTCAAGGAAATGTACGAGCTCGTCATAGGCTGGGGAGGTCTGTGGGATTATGGCATCCCGCCAGTGTTTTTGTTTCATCAAAACACGGTCCCACATCCCAGTGACGTTCTCGAGTCCCTTGAGGGTGACTATGGCCCTTATCACGACGTTGGCCTGGACGCGGTTTAGATAGTTGGCATCGGGCCAATAGAGTGTCCACGCCAGCGGCATCAGGTGCAGTTACGGCAGTGATGATAGCTGATTGCTCACTAGCGTATTTGCTGCAAGTGAGTGTTTGCCGTAAGCGTGGGACTTGTTGGTGGTATGTTTGCCAGGCCTCGTCGAGGAGCCTGTCTCGACACATACACAAGTCCTCCCAAAGCGTGATAAAGTCCACTATCGATTTTGGTTCTATGAACCGTTGATTAGTGGACATTAGGCCAATCACTTTGTCTTTTCCCTCCACCACCATGGTAGCCCTAGTCCAATGGTTGATGTCCCCATACATATTGTTATGAATATGAGGGGCTGCGAGAGGGAAATGGTATTGGTCCTCAGGGTCAGTTGGGGATGCTGGCCATCCCGTGGGTCCCGTCATGTCCAAACTAGCCTGAGGGACAGGGATGCATGGGATCGTGGTCCGTGTCAAGATCAATGCGCCCCCAGCGTCCCTCCATGGGGACGGAGGGGTGGGTGCTGCATTCTTGGCATCACGACCAAATCTTCGGCACGATTCGGCATGGGTGTCTGGAAGGGACCAGCCTTCCAGACACCCCCATTGTTCGTGTCGTCAGCTTGACCTTTAATGTCTATAGCTGATCTGTCAGCCTCTTGTGTGGGCGAGTCCCACATACCAGCTATTGTGGATTCGTTCACTAGGGGTCGTCTCCTTTTGGGGATACGCCGTGCACGAACTGGTGGCAAAATGTCAGTGTGGGGGACAAGGCGTCTTCTGGCAGACGTCTTGTTTGGAGTGTCAGCAGCTTATTTTTGTGCAAGACGTAAGCTGTTGGCCGTCTTGTATTTTAGCAGCGTGTGGCTTGGTCGGTAGGTGTTGGTTCGTTCGTTGTCTGTATAGAGACAGTTGTTATTGTTATTATTATTATTATTATTTTTTTGTGTGTGTGTGTGTGTGTGTAAGCAAGTGATAGGATGCGTGTAGATAGGTTTGAGATTACTCACCCCCCCCCCCCCCCTTTGGTAGGGGAACCTCACGCCTTGCGAAACACTTGCCAGTTGTATGGGAACTGGGGCACCCTATAATTACAAGCACGACTCCGTAACTGAATGGTAGGGAGGAAACGATACTTCTGAAATAGTCAGAAGTGTTGGCCCCTTTTCCCAATAGGAAGGTAAAAAGGATTAGGGAGCTGGTTGCTCAAGCCTTGCATATCGTTTGGAACCCTCGGTAGGGTGTCCAATCCCTGGTTGGGACTCCTTAGTTTCCCTTTTCAGCTGAGGAAGTTCTGTGTGTGTAGGGTAGAACGAACCTACCGAGTGCGAAGTAGGTAAGGACTCCTTGGTGAGCCACAATGGGAGCACTGCTTTGAAATCCTTTCCCTGACCCTAGGTGACCTGTTGGATATAGGTGGGTGAGGAGGGAGTGAAGTGTGGAGGTAGGAGAGTGATTTGTTGCTTGAAATTTTCGACGAAATTGGAATCGCCAAAAATGATCAACTGAAACGTCTGTTTGACGTCACTCTGTCTCCTTTGTCTTGGCCTATATTCCCACCGACTAGCTTCCCTGCCCCCTGCAAATTTGCTGCAATGGAGGGGCTGAGTATGAGCTAGTTTGCACAATCAGACTTTGGTGCACAGCACTCGTTTTCTGTTTTCTGTCTGTCTATGTCTGCTCTCTACTCCCTTGTGCACTTTGGATGCTTGGAAGTGGGCACGAAATGACAGAACAAGTGAGTGTTGTTGTTGGAAGACAAAATTGATTGTCTGTGCAGTCAGTCTGTTTCGGATGATGGATAGAGGATATGACGTGGTTTGTAGGTGTGTGTGTGGGAGTTCGTTACTGTCGTATACGTTTGCTCCCCTTGCCACCCAACCACCTACACTCTACCCTTCTCTCCTATCTCTCTGTTATGTCCTCACACTGTGTGTACGATTGGTTGTATTGTGCGGGAGGAGAAGATAGTGGGTGGGTGTGTATAGGTGTCAACAGAGATTGAGTCGTACGTGCCTGTTTGCCACACGTTCTCGCCTTGATAATTGGCAGAAAATGAGCAAATAGGAACAGAACACACACGTCCTCTCCTCCCCGTATTCCTCTATCTATCTTGTGCAATGGATCCTTTCTCCTTATGTATACGTTGCAAAGAATAGGGATAGCGAAGTGTCAAACTTGGCGTAAAAGGAAAACAGGTATGGGACTCCACTTTTGCCGGTTCGATGTCAAAAGAATATATTTATTGATGTCTATCCTTTTACTCAACCAAATTCAACAACTTTGCCAGTAACCCAATCTTCTTCACTTATATAAATAAAGATCAAAGATGGTGGGAAAATGTGGGAGACTAGCGAAACCCAAAAACAAACAAGGCAAACACCAGCCAATTCCCGTTGTCAGGTCTAACGATAATATATTCTGACCTAAAAAGGGTAACGGACCTTTTTAGTAATATTATCACTCATTATCCGGTTAAGAGTGTTATTCAGTAATAGGAACAATCTCTTATTGTGTCTGGACCGACACGGGGTATTAATAAAGTAGCACATATTTACCTATCTACGCCTACAAACGGTAACTCCTGTTAACGTCCGAGTCGGAAATGAATAGGACTCGAACAACGAGATCATGCGGCCAAGAATGCTTATTAATATTGTACTACGCAGGCCCTTTTTTGAAGGTGACGAGTATACCTACATTTACTAAGTTTCGAGTCTTTTATGTAGAATTCAAAGTAATGACTGTAATAACTTATAATAAATAAATTAAATAGTGCATTGGAATGTAGTGAAAACTAAACGCCGCCATTTATTAATGTCTATGTGTATGAGCATGGATACCAGCTGGTATCCATAATTATTAACATTCCTCATCAGAAAAAAATAATAGATTTAAACTTTGTTTTCCGGTCCCCAAAAGTAAAAAAAAAAAATATTTATAAAAGTCAGAAGGCGCTTGCCTTAGTGTCTGAGGGCCCCCGCCCCAAGGTCATTTTTACCCCTCATACCATATGGTCATCGTCGTTTGAGCGATTTCAAACAAATATTAATTCAAGGAAATATGTTAGTTTCAAATGTACCCATGTGGAACAATATCCACTGGGGTCATAATATGCACCCTCAAATTTTCTTCTGATCATTTTTCTGCATAAACTCTAATATTTTCGGTTGAACTTATGAACCCTCAAAACAGCAAGCAAGATATTTAAAAAAAGTGACAGTTTTCGATGATGTGAATACATAAATAACAAAGCTCTATTTACTATCTAGTTTGCTATGCTTGCGTCAGGGAGTGTGAGCAACAAATAGCTACAAAACAAAGTGAAATGTGTGATGTTTTGTCAACCTATCACTGCCCCCAAGAAGCTCTTGTGCATAAATAAGAAAATCATATATATTTATCAGAAAAAGTAAATTTTCAATTACAGATAATTATGAAAACTAAACATGTTTAAAGTTAAGTGTTGGGGAGGTCAGTGAAAGACTAGCAACAAAACGAAAGAGCAGGAACACATATATTTCATTCGAAACAAATGATCGAATTCATGTGAACGCAGTAAAAAAATTCACATTTATGAAAGAATAATGAATTATATAATGAAATGTTTTGCATGTTGTGAGCAAGCCACAAAGCAGTGAAATTTAATAACAGTTTTGAAATATCACGAAAAAAAAAAGCAAAGCATGCTGCCTTATGTGAATTGATGAACCTAGTGAAAAACTAATTTTGGTGAAATATTTCGAACTTTCTAATTTAAAAAAATGATGATTGCTTTGTATTTTTTTGTGAAATCTTGGAAATTGTATATGTGAAAAGTAATGATGGTGCACAAGAACAACGGACGCAAAATCGATGCATGAAAGAATATCTGAAAAAAAAGTATATTATGGATAAAATACAACAAAAACCAGTGAAAAAAACACGTATAAAGGAGGCAGGAAAAACACTCGAAATTCATGGCTTTGTAACTAAAGCTCTCTGCACATAAAGCAAGCAAGGCAAAATGGATGATAATAATAGACAGAGCAGTATGCATGAATGTTCATGTAAACTGGCAACACAACAAAAATGTTTATTCCTGAAGAAATCTGTAAATTTGTGGGTTATTAAGAATGTTTGTAAATACATGTCTGGATTATGTCTTTGCATGGTTCTCCCCGAGTAGGCAAATATATATGTGTCCTCACACTCCTATGCTTTCCTTTTTATGTGTTATTTGTATGTCAGTTTTTTGTGAAATGAAAAGCTGTAGTTTCTGAAATATAAACTGTATTATCTCACATCTCTCCGCTCCAAAAACTCAAAAATTTTCAGACATAAGTCACTTCTAGTGCTTTTTTCTTTCTTTTGTTCTGTTCTCCTCTCCTTTTTTCTAGACTAATCAAATCTAAATATCTATCACTGTTGCTTGCTAACTACAGGAAGGCTATCTTCTATATCTCATGGCATATCTCTCTTGCTGAATCTACCAAGGGAAATTTTGTTCATAAAAGCGATTGCCTAGATTTCTGTTCCGACAACAGATTTTTCACATTTTCAAAGCATCACAACCATAATTATTTATATTTAGAATTCCCAAACTCACTCCTCACTATTTAGAAGTTATTTAAATAGTGGCAGAAGCCCAATCAACCACGTTCATCTTGAAGTATAAAAAAAGTTCTGTGACACATTCCCGTGGAAAAAATGCAGTGGGAGGGTTCGCCCTTCTATCAAAAAAAATAATAACTTCAACACAAAAATGTCGAGAAATTTTACGGGTCGCTTCCTTGAGACTTTCTCAATGGATGAGTGTAGTTTATTTCATTACAACACCTCCGGTTAGAGCGAAATTTTTTGTTTGAAAACCGGTCACTGAAAAATGGATACCATGTGGTAACAGCGGATACCACATGGTGTAGGCGCAGATAGGTAAATATGCGTCCTTTTCTTATACCCCTATACACAGTGATGTACAGAAGAGCTACATCTCTTTAAGATGTAGTTATATCCGTTTTTATTTATATACTTTTGAGCCGGTTGAAAACGATAATATTACGATTCATGACCGGTACTACTTTTTAAGCCGTTTAATATTATCGTTAGGGGTGACACATGGGAAATGCCTCTCGGTTTCCTTTTTGTTGCTTGGCTCTGACAGTCTCCTACATTTTCCGCCATACTGGTTTCCTCTCTCTGTGGAGGAGGAAGATTAGGTTATTTTCAGAGTGCTTTGGATTTGGAAGGACGAATACCCCGGCTATCAATAAACAATATCTTTTGATTGTAACCGACAAAAGTGGAGTTCCAGCCTCCAAATTCAATTTTGCAAATTGAAAAAGCCACTTTCCCAAGCAAAGTAAGAAGGAAGGTTAGTGGTGGAGTGTAGGAAAGGAGTGAGGGAGGTGTTAGGAGAGTGTGCTGCACGAAAACAACAGTGAAATCTTGCACAGAGGCCCACACAGCGGCACTGCAAGACACTCGTTGTCTGTACACTTTTGACACCTACTGCAGGGCGTTTGGGGAGTGTAGGGAAGCACAGAAAGTGTATCCAGTGGGACACAAACAAGGGGAGTGGATAGACCCTCCTGTCTGTCCTGTCACACTCTTACACTAATCACTACACACACTCCTCACAAGGAGTATAACAACACCTACACACTCTAGCTATCGTCTGTACTGCCATAAACACGTTGCACAAACAAACGTTGCACACACGGAAGCACGTGGGATAGGGCAGAGGAAAACAGACGAACGACACACAGACATACAGCAATTCATTTGGCAGAAAACCTGTTTGTGCAAACTACACACATCCAACACCAATAGAGGTGGCCATCTCTTAAAGGGGTGGTAGGCCAGTCAGGCAAGACATAGGCCAATGAATTTACGTGTAGAACAGCCACAGTAAGGCGATAACGGAGGTTGTTTTTGTGACGATTTTTATTTTCGTTAGAAACAAACACAACACACGCCTTACATCACACCCAAGCACTACCAACGTGTTGTGTGATATTGAACAGCCCTACAAGAACAGAAACTCGGAAACCGAGCAGCTCCTAAGACACCAACGACAAGTGTGTAAAGAGTCACCAGCACTCAGTACACACACAGGTCTACAAGCTCTCGTACACACATAAACGAGACACATTCATCACACCACACTCAAGCACTAACAACGTGTGTGTGGTGTCGATTAGATCACCAACAAAACAAACTCGGACACCGAGCTACACACAAGGCTTCAGCCGTTGTGGTGTGAAGAGTCGACAGCACTCGGTACACACGAACACATACATACACACGAGAACGCTCACAAACACACCCCCCATACTGCAAAAAGGCAAAGCTTCGGTTGCTTTTTGAGTTGGGAAAGAATCTCTCAAAAAAGGACAGTGACCCATTGGGCAGAGCCCTGAAAGGCTCATTGACAAAACCTTTTTGAACGATTCTTGATCGTGCACACACGAGGGTGGAAGAAGGTGGCTAACCAATTTGTTTGTGAAGCATAAGTGTGGTGCACGTTATCAGGGTGCACACGTACACATCGTCTGGATCGACGACAAGGACGGCAAGGCTTCCCCTTACAAAGGGGGGGGTGAGTACATTCTCCACCTTGACTGTTTGGTTGTGTGTTTGCGGGTTGGTTGTTGGGTTGTTGTGAGTGGTGGTGGATTCGAACATTGAACACACCACGAACGGAACACAGAACAACACAACGAACACGACAACACAGATCGACAAGAAACACACGACACTGCTCGTTTTCCACCCCCAAGGGGCAAGACACCATGCATCATACATGGATAGGCTCTACCACGAGACCATCCGCCGCAACACGCCTCGACATGTCTGAGGAAGCAGACGAAGTCGAACAAGCCGCCTCAGGCGAGACATTTTCCACTCCAGCACGGGGGGAAAGCAGAGCACAGGAGGAACCTGTCACTGCCCCTCGTTCCCCATGGAGAGGACCCGACAACGGGTTAGTGATCCCGGAGCGTCACGTTCAGACGAAGGTTGTCCTTGATCGTTATCGTGGTCCAGCCGAGGGATGGCCTGAGACTCCGACAGACGATAAGGAACACGGGATCAATACCTCGGAAAAAGACCAACACCTCCACCCTAACAACAAGTATGAGGAGATGGAGTGGCAACGATGTATGTTCGATGATGGTGAGACCCAGGGAGCAATAGGTATGGTGCATCGGAACCACCCTGCCCTCACGGTCAATGACGTCGCGACCATCCAAAACATAATCGACCAAAACTCGGCTCTAGCTGTAGTACGGGACTCTTTACTGGACGAAGCGTGGGCCATTAACCACCAAAGGTACCAAGCGTTGCTCAGTACCTTATTCGTTGACAAGAAAGAGATCCAGCCCACTTTGACTTTCCCATACACTGCGGCGGCTGACAAAGAGCTCGCCACGGACACGAAGTGGCCAAATAGTGCGGGGTTGTTAGTGTTTATTTCTGAAACACAGAATTGGAACTCAATCTCAGCTCGTAACCTGGGGGCGGCCATTGCCATATGGAACCTCACCCTTACGAAAACCAAAGCTGGAAACAGCAACTTCTGCCCCCAGGGGACAACTCTCCACAAGCTGCCCAAGCACAGGAAACCCTAAATGAGCTGCTTGACACGCTTGAGCAGCATTCATGGACATGGGTGTACCGAATGGTCACGAAGTTCAAATACATCAAGTTCAACTTGACGTTCGACAAGGTTATCAAACCTGACGGCAAGGCCTTGGAGATGAAGGTCGCCCCTCACCCAGCGGTCAAGCTCTATTGGTGCAATTATTGTGCCATGTGCGAGCTCGTCGCCCAAACTATAAGTGACATCCTTCGCATTCGCTTAGCGACTGAAGTGCATGTCACATATGGTAATGATGGGAGACCTACCGTTGCCCCAGAGGGTACGAAGTTCGTCTTCTTCCACCGGACTGTTGTTGTTCCGCCTCCAGGCAACAGTAGTGGGGGTGGAGGAAATAACCAGCCCCCCACCACTAATGAACACCAGAAGCCGGTGAACAACAAGCTCGTGGAACGGGCCTTGGAGAGGTTAGACAAGGCCACAACCTTCGACTATGGGAAATACATTGTTACCCTCAGGTCAATATCGACTTTGGGGATGGGATTTTGCTGCTGTTGGGCTACACATGTATGGACAGCACGGTTGGACAGTTCAGCTTGACCGTCGCTGATACCAAACAAATACTAGTCAACAGAGCTAGTCGATGGGCCTCACAGGACCTGTTAACACATAAGTGGCCCCAATGGGATGAAGAGGCGGGTAGGTCAATCCGCAGTGGGCAATTGAAGTCCACCATGCGATCCGATTACCTGCTTGAACAATTCGTTCGGGGGGCAAACTGGCAATTTATGTGCGACCCGGTCATTGTGGCGGACCTCGTGTCATCTATGGCACAGCGGATGTGGGAGGCAAACGTCTCACATACCGAAATCATAGATCTCCCACAGAAATTAATCACTCCCCTCGTTCGCACCGACTTGGCAACGTTGTTGGTGGCGGTTCTCAAGGGCATCGCTAGATTAACCACCACTAGAGGCCGAACGACTGGGGAGTATTACATCCGACAAGTCTTGTCTAAAGCGCAAGACGCCGATGATAGGACGTTCTCGCTCTTGAACTTTCGTATCAATCGGTTAGTCGAGGTGGCTCGGTGGGATGCGAAGTTCGTTACGAAGATACTTGGTTCCGCGGCCAATGCGGAAGAACGACGAAGCAGGGCTAATCTCCTGTTACAGGCGATGCAGGAGGTGGGTATATCATTGACGGACCATCAGTCCAAGGCCAACGAGCCCCAATTTGATATCTCACGTTTGCCACGTCCAATTCCTGGGGAGGTTACTCTAGTACGGGGTCCAGCCCCTATCAGAGATCCTCATCCAGTTCCTCGAACCCGTATTGGTCTTCGTCATCGAGCTCTTCAAGCTCATCGAACCCGTACTGGGGTCAGGGTGGTGGGCAATCACCGAATCCTTACGTCAACACATCATCTCCAGCAGGGGGTAGCCCTAATCCATACACACAGACAACCAAGTCGGGATTTCATTCTCCACCACCAGTGGGTGTGACATCACCACCTCCTACATATCAGGCACCACAATTCACCATGCCTTTCTACACACCACCCATATTGCCCCTTCTTCCACCGCCGGCAGCTCCGACCCAGGGGGCCCCGCCCGCGACTCAGTCAGCGGGGAAGAAGAAGAGGAAAACACGCGTCATCCCGCGCCCAACAAGCCAACCGCTCAGCTCATACCCCATCGACCAGGGTCCGAATCGCTGTCCATATGGTATCCAACGGTTGGAGCAGATTGGCAATCCTCCACCGAACAAAACAAATGTCATATGCGATTATTTTCATCATGCGTTGGCATTCAATGCCCTACCGGATACACGATTCTGGGTATGGCCGTGCCTCATGAGTGAGTCGTGTCAACGATGGCACACTTACCCGGGCACCCCGCAACACCCAATTGCGATGAAACGGTACATACGCCGATACAAGGCGGGAGAGTCGAAGGTAAGAAGCCGGAAGACGGCGATTGGGTGCCCTGCCCAAAGCAGCAGGCACACCTCAAATTGCCCTTCCCAGACGTGGACGAGCATGGGCGGGTCTCGTTAGTACCGAACGGGCAGGTGGCGGGATGGTATGCGGCCTTTGACGCGGAGGCCGATACGCTCAAGAGCCGGTTCCCGGCGGCGGAGAGATACGCGGCGTACATGCCTGGACAGGAGTACCTCCTGGCCCAGATGGGTACACGCACCGCACGCAAACGCAAACGCAAACGCTCGCAACGCGTCACGTGTGCTGTGCAGGCCCAAGCCAGCCAGCAGGACAGAAGTCCAAGAAACGAAAATACGGCAAGTGATGGACAACCTCTCGCACAGGCACAACCCAGGGCTAGCAAGCGCGTACGCTTCTCAGACCCGTTGGTAGCCATCGCAGACGGTGACACACACGTCGTTAAGACCGGACTGGAGGTTACGACCCCACCGGCAACTAAGGTAGTGGAAATCGCGGACACGCCACCGTCGGATCGGGGGTCAGCGCCACCGCTGCACCGTCGACGAGTGAGACAGTCACGATCGCATCCACACCACCTGTAGACACGAAACGGGTAGATACGACTCTGCCGATAGATAGGGTAGATAGGTTGGCGAGTTCACCAACGCCAGGTCAGGTGGCCACAGTCAGTATCCCACCACCGACGGCTAGAGTTGTTGATTCCCCACCTACACCACTCATAGACAGCTCTAAGGGGGTCTCAGACTCCTCCATAAACAGCTCTGCTACGGCAGGGGTGCATCCAGGGATAACAGAGGGGTACAACACTAGTCGTGGCCGTACACTTACACCTGAAGTGACGACCATCCGCAATCATGTACAGGCGGACCCTCATATATCCCCACCCAAAGACAATGTCACAGAGGTGACTAACGCGGATGACGGTGAAATGGACAGGCTAAGTAGCCGTGGCCGCACAGCGGGCACCTGCGTAAGCGATGCAGGCTCCATCCCGATCGACCCGTTACAGAAAACCGCCCCTTTTGTGAACAAGGTGAATAACATTAAAGCCAGGGCAACACACACTATAGCACCTCAAAGGTCTTTGCTCGGTCGAAATGTTCGACTAGCCCCGGGAACGGTGGCCGGTTCGGATATTAATCACTCCAATATACCACACATCGATCACGCTTTTCCCCCATGCACAGGGGGCACGTTTACTGCATCACCATTTCTAGCACAGGATGCCGTAGTACTCCCGGGACCAAGGGATGGCCCAAGCGTAGCTCCGGCGGTGGTATGCCAGATGGGGCTGAAACCACTGGTGGACCCGGATAAGCTTGGCGACGCCCAGCGCCGGAGAGCGAAAAGGTATGCCGAGCTAGAACTACAACAAGCCCTCATGTCACAAGCCGAACCACAGGACCTCCCGGATGCGGAGGCAAGGGATATGAGCTACACTCGATTGTATTGGCGGGAGCTCAACACCCACTTGGACACCGGTAATGACAGCATGGCACAGATCACATTTGCGGGACGTAGATTCATGCATAAGTTAGGGAAATTATTTGATTTCACGCGAGAGGGAAAACTCGGGTTTATTCGTGGGGCAAACGACGGACGCAGTGCGATCGTAGGTCGCATTCCGTTAACGATCGAATTCCCAACGGGTATGACATATACCGTGCACGTCTTAGTGGTGCCGGATTTCCCGGGTACGATAGTGCTGGGTAAGTCTGATCTCAAGATGATGGAGGCACAGCTTCTCTTGGGTCAGGACGTAATCAGGTACGGAAGGGGACGACACGTGTCGGAGTACCCTATCCTTAGCCCTGGCCCAGAACGTCCGACAGATCATCCGTTTAGGGGTAGGGCACAGGTGACGTTGATCCCTCCCGCACCACCCATACCGCATGATATAAGGACAGAGCAACGTATTACACCCGCAGGCACAGCTTGGGTATACACGAACGTATATGTCCCGGAGCTGACCGGCCCATGGGCGGGTTTCGAGGATTTGGCGCCAGAACGCGAGGCCCAAATCTTGCTGTTGCGGAAGCAAGAAGAATCGTGGCATGGGTTTGACCGAACCTACCTCTATGGAGGCGGGCAGAAGCAACCACACGAATTCATACGGGTCAAGTCCAGCCTAGTCTTCCACGCATCAAAACGCCTCACAGATGACGACGATGTCATGGAAAAACTGAAGCAATGGTATAAGGGATCGGAGCCCATCCAGCCCGAGAGCCTATCGAAAGTACCGAAGCTTCTAGCGGATAGACTGGATCGGGGTGAGGACATCACAATCATCCTCCCGATACACCCCACCGTGATGTGGTGGAGAGATGTATTGGATAGGGTAGTTGATGATCCGATACCGATACCTAGCTGACATGGCATTTAGGCTTGGATCACGGCACGATGGTCTGGCGTACAGAACCAAACTCCTGACCCGGAAAGTCGATGACATGAGAGAGCTGGCCTTTCAGATATTTCCGGGTTTCTATCATAAGTCGGCGGCGAAACAATACGCTGATATGATAGTGGAACTGCAGGAATTCGCCACATGGGACAACCAGTCCACCACGCGATACCCAGGCAGGGACGCGAAGGATGAGGTTGAGGATCCGGACTCCATTTTAGAGTACCCGGACGATCCAAGGGATCAGAAGCCGGTCGAAGAGATCATCGAGGAGGTCATAGCACGACAGTCAGGGTCGCCAGACTTCGTTCGGGATCTCAAGGACCAATTTCTGAAGAACAAAACCCTCCTTGGACCTCTTGTAGCCGGTGGGGTAAAACACACTGCTGCTAAGATAGAGCGCCAGGTGGGACAAACGATGCCTCGTCTTCGCGGATCACGCCTCAGTTACAACGAGGAACAGATCTGTGAAGAAATGATCCAAGACATGTTAGCTAAACGGCATATAGAACCATCATGGTCAGAATACCGATCACCAGTTCGGTTAGCACCAAAGCCGGATGGCAAGCAGCGATTTTGTATCAATTACACGAGGCTCAATAAGATCATCAAGAGCGTTGAGGCACCAATCCCCCGCATGCGGGACGGTCTTAACCGACTCCGACAAGCTAAGTTCTTTACAAAGCTGGACCTGAAAAATGGATTCTGGAACATCCCTTTGGATGTGGATAGTCGGGCGCTAACGGCCTTTGCCGTTGGAGGAAGGCTATACCAGTGGACGGTTCTCCCAATGGGATTGAAGACCGCTCCAGCAATCTTCCAGGATTGCATGAATCAGGCTCTGTCCGATCCGAAGTACGGCGATCCGAAGTTCGCTGAGACTTACGGGCATACTAACCAGTATAGCTTTTGTTATATCGATGATATCGTTATTTATTCGAACACGGAGGCAGAGCATCTGGCTCACGTATCCGATATACTGAGACGCTTGGAAACTTTCGGCCTCAGGCTGAACCTAGAGAAGTGTTCGTTCGCTCAGGACCACATCGACTATCTAGGATACAGGGTCAAGAATGGGGTCATAGTGTTGAAGCCGGAGAAGCGGGACGCTATACGTTCCCTTCCACGCCCAAACACACGCACAGCGTTGCACTCTTTTCTCTGTATGGCACAGGTGTACTCGGAATTCATTCCGAACTTTCAGGATTTCGTTAAACCATTACGGGACTTCTGCCTGCATGGCGACCCGGATGGTGAATGGCCGCCAAAGGCAGCGGAAGTATACTCGAAGTTGAAGGAAGCGTTGACACGAGACCCCCTTGCAGAGGGCGGATCGGTCTTGATTCTTCCTGACTTTGAAAAGCGTTTTGTTGTGGCGACCGACGCGTCGAAATACGCGGTCGGGGCTGTCTTACAACAACACGACGAAGAGCATAAACAGCTAAGACCGATCATGTTCGTCAGCAAGAAGCTGACGCCCGAACAGGTCAACTATTGCACAAGGCAACGTAAAGCGTTGGCGATAGTTTGGGCGTTCAGTCGGCTGAGGGAGTACCTTTGGGGTGCCCCGAACATATTGATTCAGACAGATCACGCTAACCTGTGATGGCTCATGGATCGGGAGCATACAGGACGACTGGCCCAATGGCAATCGGAGTTGGCTCTGTATGATTTCACCATTGAGTACATCAAAGGCAAGGAGAACACGGTCCCGGATAGCTTGTCGCGGATGTCTCGGGTAAAGGGCTCCGTGGGCGACGGCTTAGATCGTTTTGCCTTGAACACTCCTACGGCCGGCCTAGTCGGATGGACAGCCAATGATGACTGGGTGGCCACGGAGCATACTGCAGAAAGACACGCTGCCGGCGGGTATGGCATATCTGACCTCCACCTCTCAGAGTTGGACACCGGGATATCGACCCGATGCTCAGGCCGAGTTGTTGGACCAGCTGCAATGCATACGGCGAGTATGTTGCGCGCAACACGAGGCTGAGGACTGGCAAAACCTGCTGGAGGAGATCGACACTCAGTCGGATATCCTCAGCGAGGGGGACATAAGGCCGGGTCAGACCCAAGAACATGAACACTCCTTTAACGCGTTCTTCGCGGATAAGTCGCAGTCGTTCTGGGTACCTCAGAATGTCCACCCTTCACGGTCAGCGATTATTGCGGCCGCCGAGCAAACACAGCGATCACGGGGACCGATAAGCCAAGTCACCAGCGCCCTTCAGTTGGACGATCTGGATATGACGATGGCAAGCCCCGAGGTGTTTGGTCAGTTGGCGAGAAGCTCTAAAGAATGGGCCCCCTTCATTGCGCACGCCATTGATCCGCTAAAACACCCTGAGACTAGAGAGATTAGAGCACAGAAAAAGACTATGACGTGGCACGATGACCTCCTGTGGTATAAAGGAAAAGGCGGCAAGTGGGAAAAGACGCCGTCAAAGTGGACCCTCTGGGTTCCACCTTCGTTACGAAAGGCGATCTTGGTGGCCACACACCGTTCTGCTCTTAACTCACACACGGGCAGGGATAAGATGTCATGGTTCATATCACGAAGATTCTGTTGGCACGGTAATAAATAGTATGCAGCAATCCATCGCCGACACAGTCGCCGCATGCGAACACTGCAAGCAAACCAAAACACCGCACAACAGCACTCAGAAGGGCCTGTACGGGGAATACAAGATGGTCGAAAACCTCTTTAGTTTGACACGCTACATGTTCATTATGTAGGACCACTACCACGTTTGGAAAAACATGATTATCGGTACATCCTGACGGCCATAGACCGCTTCTCGAACTACGTGTTCGCGGTGCCGGTGGTAGATAAGGATGCGGAATCGACATGCGAGGCCTTAGTCGACCATGTCTTCCGATATACTGGAGTTCCGAAAAATGTGTATAGCGATCGGGGATCGGAGTTTACAAACGACCTCTCCGCTCGGCTATCCACAGTGTGGGGATTCAAGTGGAAATACGTAACGGCATATTCGCCGGAGAGCAACGGCAAGATTGAGAGGGTCCATAGACCGCTCAAGGCCGCACTCCAGCAATGCTGCCGCGACAATCAACATGTATGGCATAAGGCATTACCATCTTTTGTCTTCTCTATGAACAACACCGCATCGAGGGCATTGGGCGGAAAGGCCACAGGCGCTTCCCCTAATCTCTTGGTATACGGACAGCACTTGAGAATTCCGGAGGAGATGGTGTTACCGAATCTCCCGGCAGGGGGTTTCTTAGAGCATGAGGAGCTAATGGCCTGTCGCCTGCGGGTTATGGCGGAAGCCAGACACTACGTCACGAAGGCACGGGAGGCCGAGGAGGCTCACCAGCAAAACCAGCAAACGCCGAACAAAGTCAAGTATGAGTCGGGGGAAATACCACAAGGGGACTTAGTCTTCTTGTACGTACCCCAGGTACCCAACTTGGTTAGCATCAAGCTCTTCCCTATGTGGCAAGGCCCTTACACTGTGGTAGAACAAGTAGGTGCTTTGACAGACCGGATACAGGGAAAGGGTAAGACGCTAGTAGTACATGTACGGCGGTTGATGCGTTTTAACCCCATGCTAGATCGTAACGAAACGATGACGGAAGCCGTACAGCGGCTAGAACACAGTTTACGGACTCCGCCCAAGCGCCGTGACAAGACGGACGAGGCGAAAGAGAACTCGAACCAACCCCTACCGGCTGCGGCCGAGGGGAGCGATCCGAACAATAACGAAGCCAAGGAAGTCGAGGCCGAACAAGCCGATCCTTTCGAGGGGGACCTTATTGCACCGCGACCAACCAACCACCTGCAATCGGAACAGGAGGAGAAGGTTGAACCGGTACCGAGACGCCCACCGGCGGACTCGAAGTTGCGATCGGGCGACGACGTGAAAACCATGCACTGGCATGTTGGAAAGATATACCTTCTCCGACCGCCGGAAGCGCACGTCGGCGATGATTGCTTGAACGACTTTTTCCTCATGAAAGTGAGGGAATGGGAACCGCAGACTCGGGTTACGCGCGCAAGCAAGGCAATCAAAGCTGAGCCGCCCGTACTGCAGTTCTACAGATCGCACCAAGACCTCGACGAGCCGGAATCACGGATCTTTTATCCTGTGTTCCGCGACTCCAACGAAGTCGAAACGTTTTGGAAGGGCATCACAGACAAGTCAGAAGGCTACACGCCCTGGCAAATCCAGGCATGGCCTCGGATGGTGTTAGATTATCCATTCGATCTACAGCACGGTCGAATCCCCCTACGGGTGTGGGATGAAATAATAGCCGAGGGCATAGCGACCCATTTCATCGGAGCACCACCACCAGGCAAATACAAGAAAGCCAAATTGGGGCAGGCAAAGAAACACAAACTAGCCTAGCCTAGCATGCCGTGCGACACCTCACTTACATAGCTACTTCGGGTAGTATGAGAGATCCAAAGACCATTGCTGGGGAATAACAGTAAGAAACTAGCCATAGGAAAGGGACACGGCTTTGGACTCCATACATGTTAAAATACTACCTAAGTCCGTTCTTCTTAGAGATAGTGAAAGAGAGCATAACATGACATGATACACGGGAAAAGACCCTGCCTTACCCTCCGTGAGGTGCGACGGCCCCGAAGGACCCGGTGTCTTGATGGGCTAGTAGTTGGTGTTCCACCAGGGGTCGGAATAGCTTCGGGTTAGCTATGTTAACGCGCAGCAATGCCCGTTAATATGGTTGACATTGCATATTATACCCACCTCCTCTCGAGTTGCACACCCGCCTCCCGCGGCTATGGCATGAGTGGCGTATAATAAGTTATTCCCCACAGAGTGTCTTAGATATTATGCTCGCTCTCGTCTGCTCTTTGTTTGGATGGAAGGGGCCTCAGGCACCCGACAGCCCTATCTATATAAATAAGCATATCTATTCCACTAATAATTATAACACGTCCCTATATACCGCCGCGAATCGCGCAGTACGGCGAGGGCGGAACACGCGGGCAGCCAAGGTGACCGGGGCAGGGGTGCACCCGCGTCGTCGCGCTGTTGACCAGCGTTTGGAAACGAGCAGACAGTCGAACACCGACACGAGAACAAAACACACATCGCACATTGCTCGTTGTGCTTGGGCTGAGATATAGACATATATACATACGAACTCACTAACATGTACATTATACAGGCACCTAGCGGTGTATGTTTGGCACCGGACATCTGGTTGAGCAATACTTGGGATTCCTCCTGGCGTGCGTAGCTTCAATCCTGGTGATACTTATCGTACACCTAGGATTACAAGCGATCGCGGGGGCGGGGCAACAGCCTCATCCATCTACGCGGAGTAGTTCGGCGGAGACGACCCCGGCGGCTAGCCCGGTGGCGGGCCGACATCGCGAGGCGAAGCAGCAGGAGGGATCAGACCCATCTGAGGAAGACAACTTCAGGTGCGGTCATACACATCAATCACCAGAGGGGATACCCCGCAATACGATGACCACTCCGAGCAGTGGCGCAAACAATCTTGCGAACAAGGGCGCACAGCGAAGTGACTCCTTACAACGCAACCCTGGCGGGCCTGATACACCGCTCACACCCGTTCGACGCTCAGGTGGCACAACTCAGGCTAGTGTTGTGGCTACACCGGCATCCCCACAGGGGAAAGTTGAGGTCGAGTCGGAGATGTTGACAGCCCCTATGAAGTCATCGGCTGACGAGGGGGAGGCACCGACCGAGGACACACCTTCATCTCCGCCAACCGACCCGGAAATCAATCCCGAAGGGCTCAAGACCCCTCGACACACGGGATTTGAGTGGGAAACGAATGAGGAGAACGAGGAGCTATGCCGACCTATGGACCTCACACCAGAGGAGGATAGGGAGGAAGCCCGATTGCGATATTGGAAGCAGGTCGGCAATGAGGACAGGCTCAAGCCCGACGCTTACAGTGACAAACTGAACCCGCCCGAAGCAAAGCGGTCTGATGACCAGCCACGGCCCACGGATCTGGCGTATCAGCACCACCGCTGCCCGCCACCTGAGCCAACGGCACATTGGGGCCGGGACGAAGTGTTCATTGCATACTTCCATGCCTCCGACGACATATTCGGAGTATACGGACCGATTGACCGACCGATATACGTATATTCGGAACGGGGCCCAGTACCGCAGAGGGCATACAGGGTTGTAGCACCCGGGGTGCATAGGCCATACCGCATCAACACGGAGGTAATGTTGCGGGGAATGAGCTTGCATCTTTTTCAGAACTTAGAACAGGAAAGGGAGGAGTATGAGATACCGATGCGTTACGCGTACGACCCAAAGTCGCGTAGACTACACCGAATCTACCCACCTTACCCTGATATCACAGATGCGGAGCGCAGGCTGAGGCTACAATGCCCGGCGCTCGCGCATACCACGAATAAACGAACGTTCCCGTTCACACCGTCTAAGGAACCATATCGGATGCGGTTGGTGGGCAACCAGGTCAATTGGGTCCCAGACCCGCACTTGTTTGAGGCAAACCCTCGCAAGGTTAACCTGCCGCCACCACCACCACCCGAATGCGATGAGCGGGGCTTTCCGACGTTTAATGCATCCGCAAGGTATATACCCACCGAACAGGACAATGTCCTGCGGGTACAATGCGAAGCGGAAAAGAAACGCGGAGGGGTATACCCGAGGTGCTCTCGGATATGGAATCTCCCGAAAAGAGCGTACATGTCGCCGGAGAGATATGGGCCACATCGGTGCCCAGATCACGCCTACAACGGTGATGTCGAGTTGAAGTCATGCGTGCGGTCGCTGCCGGTGTTCAACCCGGAAGCGGGGTTACGCACATGGAGACATCTCGATACCCCGTTGCCGGGGATCGTTCCGTATAGACGGATGGACGAGAAAAGATTAAAGCACGAAGCACTTGTTCGAGCAAGCCAAGTCGCTGCAAGGATGGGTGGGATTGGAGGAATATCAGCGAAAACACGCACTTCGGTTCTACAGCATTCTGAAACAGCCGAGAGAGCTGCTTGAGCCATACCAGCTCAGAAAGTTGCAGTGGTCGCAGGAAGATATCAATACTTACTACAGACTGCTCGAACTTTCGAATATCCCACTGCCCGAAGAGGTCAAGGCTTACAGGGCCTATTACCTTCGGAGCAAGTATGATCAACCATGGGACCTCGGGGTTGAAGACAGTGTGCTCGCGTACTATAGGCAGGTCCTAGGCATACCCAAGCCTCTCCTCCCTGTGTAGGCCGCGAGGCATACGACGCAGAATACCTGAACGTTTCCGAGGTGCGGCTCGGATACGACAGCAGTATTACATACGGTTTCAATATGAACATCGACTCTTGTGGCTGCGGATGATACACCGGCAGTTAACAATGAGCATCGATCCGAAGACATCCCGCATAGCCAACCAGTTAGACGATCCTGACGAGAACGTTCCGAACACCTATCGGGGCCGCGTAAGAGGCTTCGAGCAATGGGTTGAACGATTCAGGGCGCAGGACGTACTGGGTTGGGACCGAGTCATCCAATCTGACGAGTTTCGATGGCATAGGATAACTCAGAGGTTGGATTACATCTACCACTACCGTCATGAGTGGCCATACTGGCGACAACAGTATGAATACCAGCTGGGGAAGCTTATGGACCGCTTCGCCCCAGTCATGAGGTATATAGCGCCACAGCACTCGGTAGTCGGAGAAGACTTGACCTGGTCGGAAGCAAGGCTTTGAAAGACGGCCTAGACCAGGAATTAGACCTGCCAGCGGAAGACCAACCCGCAGTGACATGGAGGTGGCAACCACCATCCCCGCCGTCTAGCGAAGAGGAGTTCATAAACTCCCTCGAGCAAGAATGCTTCGACGATTAAGCATAGACGCGTTTTGAGACCCAGATACTGGGTTGTATATGTCTTAGACACTTCTACCTTCGCCACAGCGAAGTAGACACTTGTCGAGTGGCAATAAGAAGAAAAATGTCTGCAGACAACCAAACCAAACAAATATCACATAGCAAGCCAACGGCACCTCGGACACTGGCATAGCGCCCGTTCATTCCTACAATGGACGAGGATGCATGGAGGGACTGAACATTGGAGATCAGTGCCCCCCTGTATTCTCGGGATCATAGATCCGCCCGGATGGAATAGGGACAAGACTGGTGATGGGGACGCGGAACCTCGGAGTTGCTCGGGGATCTGTCTCAGATTAGATACAAATTGCCCAGTAATTCTCGGGATCTCAGATCCTTAAGGAAACTCTGCAAGTGCTTGAAAGTATGCTTCAGCACGGATGCATATTCTCCAGCACTGCCCGGATCACAGATCCTTAGAGCGCTGCTAGTGGTACTTCTGCCGATCTAGTCGGTTAAGACAGGGTCGGGCGCAGTACGACTGGTGGACTCCGTTTCAACGAGAGAGTCCAGGGACCAGAGCTGTTTTCACATGCTGATGCAGTTGAATCTCGCGAAGTTTCAACGGGGCTAGCACATGAGGGTCACAGACCCTGCAAACATGGTGAAAGGAAACGGCGAAGGACGGGTTTGGACAGCAATATGTCTACACCGTTGTACGTCTATGGCAGATCGCCATAGAAGGGGGAGGAGATAGTTCAAAATTCAAATTCAAATTTGAACTCGAAAATCTCCAAACTCAAATTTGTATTTTGTAAGTACCGGACGTACAACGGTGATGAAGAGCAAAACTGCGCGGTCACTCAAGCTGCTCAATGGGTTGCCTCCACAGGAGTTGATCACCCATGAGAAAACAGACCCGGAAAGTACGCTCTCATTTGCAGATATTTACCAATCTACCCCTATTTACTACGGTTCCCGTATAAGACGGGGAGGGGGGATTGTAGGCGCAGATAGGTGAATATGCGTCCTTTTCTTATACCCCTATACACAGTGATGTACAGAAGAGCTATATCTCTTTAACCCTTAACCGGTTTCAATCCCCAAAAGTGGCTTCAATCCCCAAAAGTGGTTTGAATTTTTGAGTTGAATAAAAACATAAATACCAATCGAAACAAGTTGTACTACGCTGCAAATTTAATATTTACGTGTTGGGGAAGCTATCTGTGAAAACCAGAATGTCATAGCTTTTCTAGAAGTGACTTAAATATGAAACTGAAACCAGGCACCAACCACTTTTTTTCACGAATTTTCTTGCCTTTTTTTACGTGGCGGGGACCTTTTTTTTTTTTTTCAACATCATGTCTGCGCACCAAGAGCTTCTCACAGTCCGTGTGCGTCTTCCGGTCAGGGAATTTGGTGAGGCTTATGCCAAACAAAAATGGCCTGATGACTGGAAGACGAGGGAGATTGAGGGTACTGTTTCTCGACAGTATGGTCGTACAAAAGACAAGTTTTGGATGAAGTGGGATGCGGAGGATGAAGACGATTCCATGATGATTGCTTCGGAGATTATCAAATACAGAATTGAAGGGAGTGGCTCTGCCGATAACGGCATACTTGGGCAAGGCCAGGAAATCGACTGAGATGCCAAAAATGCAATAAATGCTGGGTAGACTTGTTTTTCTTGAACCTCGAATTTTTCTTGTGATGTCGAATGGTTTCTCTGCGTGTTTGCAGTGAGGACGGCTTGATACCCAGCGACCCTGATGACGATGACTATGTGTACCTATCCCTACCTGGTTTCAGCTATTTTGTGCAATTTGCTTCTGTTTTGTTCTCGGCCAAGGACGATGCTGGAAAAGTATAGTAGATTTCTGTACTTCCATACATGCATCGGCGTTGGCTGTCGGTATTCCTTACTGTACTGTTTTCCAACAGACCGCCAGAGTCGGGGGATGAGTCGGGTAGTTCAATCGATGAAGAGGATCAAAAAGAAGGAGATATGGACAACAAACGAGCCCCTCATCCCAGCGACTCACTTGTCAGTGACGATGATGTCGAAGAAGATGAGGGGTCTGGTGAAGACGAGGAGGAGGATCCGGCACTAGAGATTGACGAAGGCGATAGCCTACCTGCCAGTGAGTTCAAAGATGTCAAAGAATGGAAGGTGGGTGTTGCACCTCCTCGTGTGCTGTCGGCATTCGAAGGGCAGTCCAGGGCATCACTTTCTGTGCGTTCCCCCGACCTCCTCAGTATGGTGGATATTTTCTTTATGTTCTTACCCACGCAATTCTGGCAGAATGTCACAAGAAACACCAACAAGTATGCAACCTGGAAACGTAATCTCAACCCCTCAGAGCGTCAGCGGCCTTGGGTACCCGTGACACTATCTGACATACTTTCATTTTTGGCGATCCTTATAATGATGGGGGTGATGGGGTTGCCTGCTGAAACAGATTATTGGATTGGCGCTGTGTCAGACTTCTGGCAGTGGCCAGACCTTGCAAGCATCATGGGGTACGTGAGGTAATCA
>WBZZ01001358.1:7500-10000 GCA_019918135.1 Paulinella micropora
TGTATGTATGTATGTACGTACGTACGTACGTACGTATGTATGTATGTATGTATGTATGTAATGTAATGTAATGTAATGTAATGTAATGTAATGTAATGTAACGTAACGTAACGTAACGTAATGTATGTATATGTATGTATGTATGTACATACGTACGTACGCACGTACGTACGTATGAATATATGTACATGAACTGAGAATTATCAGTATGTATGTGTATGTATGTATGTACATACGTACGTGCGTACGTACGTATGAATATATGTACATGAACTGAGAATTATCAATGGTCAATGCAATATTCAAAGATTACGTTGTATAAATAGGAATACATAATTATTCTATATCAACGTTTGTGTGTAGGTATAAGTAACACGTGAGGCAATCAAACGGCTTCAGTCAGTCACCAAACAAACGTCGTCAGCCAGTCAGAAATTTAGTTTATTTAGATAATTTCTCTCCAAGGTCTCGCGACGTGAACATAGCACGTGCAGCCTGGATGATGTGGTGTTTTGATGTCCATGGTGTGTGTGTGTGTGTGTGTGTGTGTGTGTTGAGTATTAATAGCATGAGTTGAGGAACATAATTTATGAATTTGTCTATCCAGACCGCATTCGCATTGTATTGATAGTGACGGGATCCAACGTGGACCTTTTTTTCGATCAATCACCACTTTAAAACATCTTCATGCAGATCGTCACATCGGAGGCTGAGAGCTGAGATGTAAACTGAATCAATATCTTTTTGGTGTCTGCCAGGTTTATCCGAGTCAGAAACGACTGGCACTTTCATTTTCAAGTTATTTTTCCGTCTCTACTGACTCGAATTCCATTTTCTCTCGGCGCAGGAATTTGATGTCATGGTCCGAAAAGTTGAACTTTATTAGTTTCAAGTAAGTAATTTATTAATAAGCGTAATAAAATACACTCCCCGAACTCGAAGGTTAACCTGACAAGTTGTTGTTACAGTTCAAGTGTTAAACGTTGCCACCCGGGCCGACGTACTACAAAAAATACCATATTAAAATTGATATTAATACCTCTTCCATCAAGTTTTATCAGAATCTTTGGCTTCAACTTGCCACTCCTAGAGCTTCAGCTGCTTTCCCCTCAGCTCTGAGAGTGGCACTGACTCTGAGTGAATTTACTATTAATAGTTAAACAGCGTTGATTGGTATAAACCTGTCACTCACGGATCTTTTTCTTTGATACCACTTCCATTCTAGCTCTTCTGCTTCCCATGGAGGCTCGGACTGTAATGCCCCCAACGATAGCTAGTAGAAAAAGTCGGTAATACAACCAAACACAGTCCTCAAAAGATGAGAATGATGTCTCGTTATATCAGCTCAGCCTCCGTGAAGCCGAAAAGGAAAACGGCAACAGACCAGGAATAAGAAATGGCATTAGGTACAAACTGGACAAACGATAATGAAAAAGGGAACTTTTTACCGATTATTTGAGGGGGTGATACCTACAGGACTACCAGTGGCAAGTCACGGTATTTTATTGAACCAGTGTTTGCGTAATCGTGACGGTAACGTCGGTGGGAAATACTACTGAGTGCCAGCAGTCAGAGTCTAGTCAAGTTTATGGCAGGCTTCCTTTTTCTCTTTTTTAATACTAATCATCTCTTGATACCACTTCCTTTTCCTCGTACGCTTCCCACTAGTATTAATATTAATATTGCTGTTGACATTCAAGACAACAACAAAAATTAGTTTTTCATTTTTGTGTCAGATTTTTATTTTTGTGACAGTTTTTCATTTTTGTGACAAAAATTCAAATTTTCAAATTTAACGGTAACATTTCGCGAAAATTTACGATATTTTGCGGACGAATATAGCAGTTAATTTGAAAAATTCAAATTTTCACCCAAAATCAAAATTCCAACCAAAACTGAAATTCCAACCAAAACAGAAAAATCAATTTTTTTTGTTGTCTTGAATGTCAACAGCAATATTTCTCTAGTGGCAAGTATGTTGGAACTAATCATAGTAATCTTCATTAATAGTTAAGGACCGGCCGTATCGGAATAACGACGATGTCGGTAGAGCAATTACTTCTGATCCGGCCAGCCAAGTTACGTGGCGTGTTCTGTTGGCGAACTGTTACAGGAACTAGACTTCCGACTAATGGAGTCGCCCGGCGGCGAACCGCAGTGAAATACAATAACGGAAAACAAAATAAAGCGTAAAAAAGGAAAAAAAAAAAAATAGAGGAAAAACCAAAGAGTGAGAAAGAAAAAGGGAAAATGAGGGACTGAGAAAGGGGAGAAGAAAGAAAGGGGAGAAGAAGAAAGAAAGAAAGAAAGAAAGGAAAAAAAAAAAAAAAAAAAAAAAAAAAAAAAAGAAAAAAAAAGCCTCCGAGAGAGACTCAGAGAGAGAGAGAGAGAGAGAGAGAGAGAGAGAGAGAGAGAGAGAGAGAGAGAGAGAGAGAGAGACGTATTCAAAATGTTCATACTTACTCTTTCCCATCATCCCATGAGTGGCAAGTATATTCTC
>WBZZ01001358.1:30000-32500 GCA_019918135.1 Paulinella micropora
CCCGTACAACATTTACGTAAGGCCACTGCCCGAATTCCAATTGGAGGATTATGTTTGGCTTTTGAAGAAGGCCTTATACGGCCACCCGGAATCTGGTCGGTTGTGGTACGATAATTATGTTGTACGGGGAACTCACGGGTGAACATAAGTTCAAAACCTTTACGCTCGATAGAGCTTCCTTCAAGACATGGGAGCAGCCTCAAAACCACACAACTCTTATCCTTCCATGTCGATGACGGATGCCGCGCGGCAACTAGGTCTGAACACCTCAAGTTAGTCGCGCACTTTGAGAAAAAGGGTTTCAGGTGCCAAGATCTGAGTAAAGCCACAGAGTTCAAGAATATTCAGATTGTTCAAACTGAGAAAGGGATTGTGTTACATCAACGCAAATACGAACTTCTCATTTTGAACGAACTATTAGGAGGATATATGAACGAAGTACCTGCTAAAACCCCGTTCACATATGAAAATCCCGCATCTCTCAAGAAAGACCACCGGCTATTGAAGTATGACCTAAGATGCCTAATAGGCAAGTTTATCTTCTTAGCCGTGCACACGAGGCCCCTCCTAATTTGCCCGTTGAGTATTGTGGCTAAATCCCAAGTCACCAATCCCGACACATCATATGCGATGGCGCACCGCATGTTCTTGTGGTTATTAACACGCTGTTTTTCCGGAGGGGAGACAATAATAATAATAATAATAATAATAATAATAATAATAATAATAATAATAATAATAATTGTAATAGTAATAATAGTAATAATAATAATAATGATAATAATAATAATAATGATAATAATAATAACAATAATAGTGCTTCTCTGTCAATGGCTGATGCATTTCTGCACATGCGCCTCCATCGTCTCACCCGTGAGGGGAGTACGAAGAATTGACGATAAGCTCTAATGACACCCCCGCAAGGGCAGTTCCAACACTTCCAGACGGGCCGGTATGTTCAATGAAAATACTGGTCCAGAAATAGACCGGTATGAATAACAATAATAATAATAATAATAATAATAATACTATATCTGAGGCGTACTGATGCAGCTAATGGCATATCCTCAACGGACATAAGCCTTCAATACCCTTGTTCGAGGTCCTCCACCCCCCCCGTGTCAGTCTCTCGCCTGATGATCGGGGCCACCGATGGAGCTCCTAAGCCGAGGTTATTCCGCAGTCCCAGCAACCTCTTGCAAGACGTCACCGAATGTGCAAGTGCATACACCAAGCGCGGTTGCTAGAGCTGCCTCGAAACCCCACCCATAACAATCTGGTGTCTGCTGGGTCCTGGGCTATCAACCAGCATATGCGGAGTTTAAGATCTTTTACGCGCGCAACGACCCTCCTCCCCAGCATCTACCACCAAAGGGTTATGAGTTGGCGTCACAGTTTAACGCCTTGAGGCCATTGGGCTGGAACTCTGTTTAGCAAGTGTGACTAGGTTTTTTCATCGGGATTTCCCTCAAATATGTCACAGTCAACACTCCAAGGCAGATTTACTACAATAATAATAATAATAACAGTAATAATAATAATAATAATAATAATAATAATAATAATAATAATAATAATAATAATAATAATAATAATAATAATAATAGTGCTTCTCTGTCAATGGCTGATGCATTTCTGCACATGCGCCTCCATCGTCTCACCCGTGAGGGGAGTACGAAGAATTGACGATAAGCTCTAATGACACCCCCGCAAGGGCAGTTCCAACACTTCCAGACGGGCCGGTATGTTCAATGAAAATACTGGTCCAGAAATAGACCGGTATGTTCAATGAAAATACTGGTGGCACCGACGGGAATCGAACTGGCGACAGGGCCCAGATGGTAGAACTTGACCACTGGGCTATCACGGTGTCCAAATAATAATAATAATAATAATAATAATAATAATAATAATAACTAGGGGCTGCGCCAACACCTGAAAGGATGGTTTGCGGTGCGCGAACGCACCCCCTGTCCCCCCCCCCCCCCCCCCCACCCCCCTCTTCCCAAGGTCACTTTTCCACTCATTCTCACATGCACAACTTTTACAGCCTTGGAGCAATCTCAGCCATTCATTTTGGTGCCAGCAAATTCGCTTCGGGTACGTACAATTGCGGGGCTGGGGTTCCCGCGGGAAGGGCCCCCTGGACCCCCCCCCCCCCCCACCCTCCTTTCCACAGCGACAGGGTACGTTCAATTGCCGGAGGTACCACCAGAACGCAATTGTAAGCTCGGGTGGCACAAAAACCTAAAATCTCTGGTTTTTGTGCCACCCGGCAACAAAGCTTGATCTCCGAAGAGAGCTCACCGAGAGGTGTCGGGTACACCAAACATCAGCCTCAAACTCCCTCTGGTGTGCGTGAACGGCGCCTGGTGGCGCAAAAACCTGAATTTTCTGGTTTTTACGCCACCCGCACCCCAATTTTTATATTTTCGAAGAGAGCTCATCAAGAAGTGTCAGATAACACCAAATATCAGCCGCTAAATCCCTCTGGTGTGCG
>WBZZ01001358.1:35000-38528 GCA_019918135.1 Paulinella micropora
TCTTCTTCTTCTTCTTCCTCTTCTTCTTCTTCTTCTTCCTCCTCCTCCTCCTCCTCCTCTTCCTGATTATTATTATTATTATTATTATTATTATTATTATTATTATTATTATTATTATTATTCTGGAGGGGTGCACAAGATGGCACTCCATGGGAAGAGGAGGTGGTTGGGCCTCTCCCCACGAAGGTGACCGCCCCATTGGGGAGGGCGGTCACCGGGATATGCGCAACTCTCAACTGGGCATTTACTCGGTAGGGGTTCGGCCAGGGAGGTTGTGGGGTTGTCTGTTGGATTGTTGGTTGGCTCGTTTTTCTTGGCTGTTGGTTTGGGTCTGGTTTCCTGGTTAGCCCATTTTCGCCGAATTTCCTGCCGAGTAAATGCCTGGGGGCTTCCAGTTCCGGTTTGGTGATCTTGTTGAGGTGAGCATTCGGAGGAAACAGTACCGAGATGGGTTGAAGATAGGATTCACATTGAGCCGAGATGGGGCTGAGTTGACCTGTTCCAACTCGGCTCCATTTCGGCTTCATGTTAATGCTATCTTCATCCTATCTGGGTTTTGTCTCCTCCCTATCTTCGCTTCTTCGGGGTTGCCTAACTGGAACACATGATGAGCGCACGTTGGAGAGGGGCTTCAGTCGGTCCCAATGCCTTGCCAGTGCCTTGCTGCGTTGCCGTGCCTTGCCCCATGCATTCACACCCTCCACCGTTGCATTTCTAACTGAGCAGCTTCGGCTGGGATTACTATACTTGTCTGTAAGACCCTATAGGTACCGCTAGGTTCGCGCCTTCTATACCCACGTGGGGGAAGGAGTTTCAGCGGCACGCCGTCCGATCTGGCTCCACTCGGGGACACCCGTACCTCATGATGTGTATTGTTAGGAGCAGCTGAAAGTCCATAAGGCATGAGAGTAGAGGCGTTGGCGATGCGATGGAGAGTGTGTGTAGTGCGTGAGGCAGGTTCTGGCGACGCTGGGGGTGCTGGCGGGCGCCGAAGGGCACGAAGCGACGCGGCAGCGTCCAGTGACACCGGCGGAAATGCGTGTAGTGTGTGTTGCAGATACCGCCGATGCTATTTGCATGGACGGGCGCTTTCCTCGGCGTAAAGAGGCGCGGCGGTGATGGCCAGCGACATTGGCCGTCTACTACTCTCAATGGATTACAAATACGCGAAGCACGGAGCTACCACTGTGGCCCTTATGGGACAAGGTAGAATCGCCGAAGACCTGGACAATCCCCGTGGGAATGCCTCTTCGACGGGCTCTGGCCCGATGTCCCAGGATGGGAGGATCAGGGCTCGCGTATATGACGGAATTCCTGAACCACGTGGAGAGGCTATCTTAGCTGCACCTCATCCTCCCTCCCCAAACCTGGCACACGGGTCGGCGCTTCAACATAAGGCGAGCGGCGCTATATGGCAGATGGCACCGCCGCCTTGACGGTACCGGCGGGCAGATCGGTACGACAAGGACGGGCGTAACCTGATTGTCTGGGGGCTCTCAGAACGCGCCAATCTACAGGAGATCGCCTCCAAAATGAGCGGTCTTGGTCTGGTGGTCCCGGTAATGGAGTGGCAAGGCCAGCGAATGTCTCGTCACCTGGAGCTGGTCTACGAGGACGATGACAGCAGGCAGACGGCGTTGAGGCAACTCAAACATCTCAAATTCTTCGGCAGAGGGGTCAATGTGGCCCTTGGGCGCAGGTTCAGGGACAGGGAACGTGTCCGAAGGCTTATTCGCATCCATCTGCGTGGGGAAGCGGCGGTCCGGAAGGAGGAAGCTGCGACGGAATATCGCGTCTTGCCTCTGCATGAAGAATGTGTTGATGATGTGCAGGTGGTGTCTTCGGAATTGGCTGCCGATGCACCTAAGTGTGTGTCTGAGTGTGCTGATGTGCATGTGGTGCCCCTGCATTCGGCGGCCAGTGCAGTGGGGGACCAACCTGCGCAAGCACCTGCAGAGGGGGGCAGCACGAGGGCGGAAGCCAAGCGCGGCCGTCGGGTCCGGAAACGAGCCAAGAAGCACCGCTCCAAGCAGTTCGATACCGGCTTCAAGCTACTCGTCGCGAGTCACAACTGGCAGGGTAAACGGGATACGACAACGTAGGCACGGCGGAATGGGCATCATTCTACAAGCACGAGGGCTGGCTAGTCATCGGGGCTCAGAAGCACCGCATGGGCAAGAAGCAACTTTCCAAATGCAGCCTGGATGGATTCCGGATTTTTGGAAAACCTGCGGAGGTCAGCGAGAAAAATCGCTGCAAGGGTGGGGTTCTATTCGCGGTGGCTAACTTCCTTGGTCCGTATTGCAACCTGGTGTCAGCCCCCGTCGACCACCGGCAGCAAGTGTGGCTGCGTATCGCCTCGGGTGTTACCGGCGCTCAGGATATCTATGTGGGCAACGGCTACTTTCCCCAGGAAACGCAGGAAGAAGAGTCGTCAGAGGCGTATGCGGCCTGGCAGGCAGCTATAGCTTTTTTTGGAGCCAAAGGTCTTGTGGTCACGGTGGCGGATGCCAACGCGAAGCTCGGGCCGGCATGCAGCCGAAAAGAGGAGGGCATCGTCGGTCAGCACGGGAGGTCGATCATAAGGGAGCACCGGTACGTTCGGAGAACGGCAAGAGACTCGCGGCTGTCCTCGTCGCTACGGGCCTGCGAAATCTGAGCGGCTTCTCGTGCCCAGTGGAAGGGTCCTACTGGTGGTCCCGGCGTGAGCAGCGCGGCATGGGCACAGGCAAGCACCTCCTCGATTACATCTGCGCGTCGCCTGGCTTGGCATCTGGAGCAAAGTTCGGAGTATGCGAAGATGATCTTGATACGGATCACAAGGCAGTATGGGCCGAACTGACGTGGAGCGGCCACCGCCGACCAAAGCGGGCTGCGAAACCTTACAGGTCCTTTCGTGTTGATAAGCTCATTGGTGCTGGTGTCTCGGGTAATGATCACGCTGCGAAGCAAGCGCTGGATTATCTACGCGACAAGTTCGATGACGTATTCCAGCATTGCCTACAGAAGCTTGGAGTGCATCAGCTGCCTGAGCTTGACCTATCGGGTGGTGCCGACAGCCAACGGGTGGTAGATGACGTCACCGAGCGAGTGGCGCAGTCCTTCCGAATGGCGGCGCACCGGGTCCTTGGCTCCAGATGTATACGACCCCGTTTCACCAATAATTGGTTCGACGGGGAGCTAAAGGAGCTCATTCAACAGTGCCGGGAGGCCTACACAGCATACAGGAGGTATGAATCGAATGCGGAAGCCCGTCTGAATTGGCTACGGCTCCGCAAGCAAATTCGGAAGGCAACTCGGGCCAAGAAGTCCGCCTCCTTCAAGCAAGTGCAGGAAGAAGCGGTCAAATGTCAACGCGAGCAATCCTCAAAGCACTTTTGGCTACTCGCGAAGCGGCTTGGCGGGGCACGCAGAACGAAGGTCTCCGCGCCGGTGCAAAGGGAGGATGGCTCACTGGCGTGTACGCTGCCGGAAAAGGTCGCTCGGTGGGAGGAATTTCGGAAAAATTCGGTGAAGCCACGGGAAAAT
>WBZZ01001359.1:0-20000 GCA_019918135.1 Paulinella micropora
TAACATTAATATTTACCACCACTACCTGCCGACACTGCCTTTTGTGGTGAATGTTAAAATATCGCTAGGCGTTAATTGAATATCGTAGGTTCTGAGATTTAATCTGTTGAGTAGAGCCAGCATTTACATAAATCTTAAAAATTGTCGTTTCCGTTGGCGATGGCTGTCGCTTTTGTGTCTGTATCTACGATTGAAGTTGTGGCATCAACATCAGCAAAACCAGCCCTGTTAGCGTCCCATTCAATACCATTCTGACGACATTTGACTTAGTATCTTCATTTGTAATACTTACCAAGGAAGGAAAGACATTTGAATAGTTGGTTAGGCTATTATTGAATAGTGCTTTATTCCTGATACTCAAAATGGGGCTTTCAGTTATATTACCTGCTTCAGTCCCTTCCGCAGTATTCGTTATACTCGTATTAATAGTATTAGAACCCTCAATGAATAAACTAGCACTCGCTGTTTTAAGAGTTTGTATTCCAGTCTTTGCATCATTTCTAATTACCGCTGTAAAAGGTAATGTCGTATTTCGCAGGCTTACACCATTATTAGCATTCGCATAGTCAATCATATGAACTAATTGAAATAATCCTGTTATGGGATTTTCAATATAAAACTTAATAGCACCAAAACCTAAATATTGAAATTGAATTTGAAATACATTTCCCTTTGTCCAGTCTAAAATTGGCATAGCCGAAGTTCCATCGCAAGGGTCGTCCCAGTCTTCTTGGTCAATATAATCTGCAGCACCTCCCGCATAATGTGCGATATTCATTCCTGCTTGATTTTTGTAAAAATAAAATCCATCGTTAAGGTCATTTCCTATTCCAATATATGAATAGTAATCTTTTGTATCGTCCGTTGTCCATAGAGCAGTAAATCGGGCTAGGACCCCCATTCCAGTTCTATATTTTATTCTCCTTTTACTTACCAGGCTAGCATCTGCCGTAGCATCCGCTGTTGTTTTCAATTCAGCCATATTATTCAAAAATGACACAGACGATTTTGTTTCTGTTTTTGTCCATATCCTAGTATTAATGGTATATGGAAAGATTTCTTGTAATACTGGTGTTAATTGACCTACTACTGCTTCACCAAAAGCGGTTTTGGAATTATTTGTTTCAATATCACCATCATATCCGACCCTGACGTTTATAAATTCTCCGTCTGGATTTTGTGCGATTAAATTTCGCTGGTGAGTAGTCATCTCTTGGGTATATAAAACAAAAAAATATTTTTTATTTTTATTATTCTTTTTATTTTTCTTTCTCTTTTTTGAGTTTGTAAGTGGTTTTTCAAAAAGCACTTACGACATTAAAATTTCAACTCCTTTAACAAGCACACTACGTTGAAGAATGGCGAATGTGTAATGGTTGAGATTAGTTATGCCATTACCGCTCGCATTAGCACTCGTATTTGAAACAAATTCATATCGTCGTTCAGTGTCAAGGCTCAAACCGCTCACCTCATAGCCGTCGGTGTCCTTATCGCACAGCGGGCGGTTATTGTCCCAAGTATCTACATGAAACCAGTTGTAATGATAGACATCACTGTTTAGGATAGCACTCCCCTTCAACTTATCCTTCAAAATCATATAGTCTTCATTCTCAGAAGTGTCAATGTCAAATTGTTGAAGACGAGAGCCGTCAAGGGTCGTATAATAAGAAATAATTTTAGCATCCGCCCTGTTGTCATTATCAAAAGAAGTATTAGCACTCTCAGTGAAATGAAAGGCTGAAGTATAAATACGACGAATTCTTTCACCCTGCGAGCGATTCATCTTAATAACATAATTTTGACTTTATGTTGATAGGCTCTGCTTCCAAGCGATAGGATACTCAATCTTAAATGGAAAGCCTTCACCCGCAATCTTTTGCTGGACACCGAGGATAACATTTGGGTCAGTCTCAACAGCAAGGAATAGATTTAGGTTAGAGACGATAGCGCCAGAGGTTGTAGCGGCAGCACCAGTTGAAATAGCACTCGCATCAGTACCATAGAATGAAGAGCGGTTGGTTTCAGCCCACACAATCCGCAAATCCAAAATTTCATTAAATCCGATAGTCTTATCCAGTTCAAAAATAGTGCCAAACAACATACCCAAAGGAAACTTAACATTAATAACAGGGGTGGCAGTATTATTACCCCCACCTTCAAAATACTTAGCCTCCTCAAAAGGAACATTTACCAAACTATAATCCCCCGCAGTGCTATCGGCGAGAGCAGTATCATCGTAGCGACGAGCATTAACAAGAGGCACTTTGTAGTTTGCTTGAACTGCAGCCTTAAGACCTGCGGTATCCGCCGCATCAGTAATTGCTTTTCTCTCTGCTCTAGTTCCAATTTTAACTTTTCCAGCATTACACTTTTGAAGCATAGCACCGCTAGCCACATCACCGCCATGGTTTTCAAGTGCCATAAATTTTTCATATTTAATCTCTGGTTTCCAGATCATCTTAGTGTAATTACCCACATGTTGAAGATTACACAAATACTGCCCGCTTCGGCTTCGCAATTCAATAGTTTTAATCATAGACAGACAATCCATATAGATACGATTGTAGCGATTAGCACCACCCGCACCAGACGGAGTGTAAGTAAATCGCAACACACTCCTCGCAAGGTTCAAAGGACGAGTAGGAATTTCAAATGTGTTTTCCATACCACCAGCAGTAGTAAGTGCGACAGGTTGCGAGCCTTCACGGGTGGTAAGTTTAGTTAATTCATACTTACCAGTGAGCAGTTCCTTAGTCTGATGGACTAGTTCTCCTCCGTATTGGACAGGCATTTTTTGTTTTGTTTTTGAAGTAGTGTAAGTTGATTAATACACGAAATATATTTATAGAAAAAAATAAATAATTAAAAATTAAAATATCTTTTGATATTTTAGAATTGCGCTTCATTCGCTACGCTCATTCTCGCTTATTCTAAAACATCGTTTTTTATACTGTAATGGTGGTCGATGTTTTACGAAGGCACGAAGGGCATGAGTAAAATATCATATTTACCTCGCTTTCAACAGATTGAAGAATGAATTAAATAAACTAAAATAATTAGTTTCACGATAAACCAATAATGTCATAACGATACCCAAACCATTAAGATTAATCGCTTGGTCGTTTTCGTCCGTCAAGTAAAACCTGAATACATTGTTTGAATTAGCGGACAATGTTTTACCATACTCAGACCCGCTTCCATCATAAATGACAGAACCAAAAGGAATTTCGTTTGCTGTGTATATTTCTTGTAGCACGTGATTATCACCTTCATTCACCAAATCCGATTGAAGATACAGAGTTTTTTCTCCAGTTAAAATAATTACATTTGGCGATTTAATGAAATCATTAGCAAAGAAATATGTTGAATTTCTATCAAAACCCATAACCTCATGAATACGTGTATCACCATCAAATATAAACCGCGGTTGAATACCTCCGTTATTTGAAACACTGAATGTTAATTTGCCATCCTCCGCTTCTATGTTTGTATTGTTGCTTGAGACTACATAAGTATAATCATTCGGACTTTCTGCCGTCAGTATCTCAGATAGTTTACTTTTTAAGTTGTTCATTGTGTAGTTTCCTTCAGGTATCGTAATTAAAGCCTCATACCCGTCTTCGGATAATGTAAAAGTATTATATGGAGAGGCTACGGAGTAATACGACTTCGGCACATAGATATGAAGAATTTTACAATGTGTGGGATTGTCTAGTCCCTTCATATTGACTTCGTGTGTAAAGTCGCTGTCTGTCCCCGTTATCCTATTTTTGCTATTTATGTAATAAATACCCGAACTTCTTCCTCCCTTATACTCCATCGTAGGTGCTTTTTATAAAAACCACCTACAACCTCAAAAATCTATATATTAGAAAATATCAAATGTATGTATCAAAATTACCATAACCATTCTGTGCTTTTAATTTTTCCGCTTCGTCTTCTTTTAAGTCTGTATAACCGCTGGCAAATTTAAACCTTACGCCTTTTGCTCGCTCTAAAAGAAACCGCATTGAGTGCCATCCACATGTGTCGCTCGTATAACTCTGCTCTTTTACTTGATTAACTTTCATTAACAAATAACTATCGGGGTGGCTTTTATCAATTAGTTGTTTCATTTGTTGTTGAAAGTCTTCAGTCGGTTGATATTCAGCCAAAGGGTCATACACTTCAACACTCCTGTCTTTATCCAGACTTACCCATATAGCAATCCAATGAGACCCCGCTTGTTTGTGATTGTCCAAATTCATAATAAATCCATATCGTTTTCTGCTTCCGGGCTTCAACTTGTAGATTTCATCACTGGCTATTGCTCCGAGATACCATCCATATTTTTTCATTATGTTGTCTATTTCATAAGTCATTAGTCCCCGCCCCTCACCCTCTTGCTGTGGTTGCTCTTGCTGTGGCTCTGGCTCTGGTTGTTGCGGCTCTGGTGTCTCCACGACACTTGGCGGTATGGTTGTCTCCTCTGGCTCTGGTCGCTGTTGCTGTGGCTCAGGCTGTGGCTCTGGTTGCTGTTCATTTCTATATTTATTTATAAGGGCATTAACATAATCTTTTTTCTCATTGAATGTGTCCATTCTTTTCTTGATAGATACTTTTTAATGTTTTTTACGGAAAACACTTTATTAATCAAATCTTCTAAACCAGTTCCCATTTGTAATCCCAAATATTCTGCGAGTTTCTTTTTTACTTCGTCCTTCTTTTGTCCAACATCTATTTTATGTTCTACAATTTTGTCTATTATCCATTGCGCCCTTTGGTTCCAACCTTTAACATCGTGGCCTTCATTTTTAAGTTTATCCCTTAATGCTTCACCTAGAATTTTAATGGTAAGTTTTTTCTCAACATTACTATTTGACAATCCATTCTTCAACATTAATCTGTATTTAGCTTCCTCTAGTTGGTTTCCAATATCTTTATTCAATGCTTCTTGTGCTCCAAGCATTTTTTTCATATCATCTATTGTTATTTGTTGCTTTTGAAATTCTTTTATTCTTTCTGCTATACTTTGTATTTTACTAGGTTCCCAATTATTTATATCTGCTTGAGTAAAAACTCCAGAATTTATGATTAATTTTTTATTGTCTTCAAATTCTTTATTTGGCTTAACTTTTACCTCTGGCTGTGCCTGTTGTTCTTGTGGCTGTCCTGCTGTGGTGGCATAATATATTGATATTGTGGTGGCGGTGGTAATGCCTGTATCCTATTTTTTCTATCTTCTTCATATTTTACATCATCTATGAGTTTTTGCTCCCTTCTTAGTTCTCTGTCTTTTTGTTCTTGTCGTTCCTTGATATCTTCCATGTCTTTTCGGTGTTGCCTCTTCTTTTCTTCTTCAGCATCATCTCGTGCTTTTTTCTCTTTTTGGTCAATCTCATCAATCTTATCGTATTTTTCCTTTCTGAGTTTGTCCAAGTGGTCATTAATGGCGGTTCTAGTATTTTGTTCAATCTCCGACAAACTCTGGACTTTTCTTAAGTCTTCTTTTCGCTTAGGTGTCCGTCTTGTTTTTGGCCGATTTAGATATTTCATAAAAAGTTTAACAATTTGAAGTGTGCTCATATCATTTGTCTTTTTACCGAAATTAAGATAATATTTTTTACCCTTCTGAATAATATACGGCTTACCGCTCTTATTCCTATAAACCCGCGGGGGTCTTAATTTCTGTTTCTTTGATATTTTAGAATTGCGCTTCATGCTGTCGCACTCTCGCTTATTCTAAAACATCGTTTTTTTTATTTCAGGAAAAAATAATGGTCATCGATGTTTTGTGATGACGAAGTCAGAACAAAATATCAAAAATATCATTTAAAACTTGAGTGCTCCGCGTCCTCTCTGCTTACCATACCCCAGTCTTGATGCTACAGCACCAACACTACCTGCGTAAGGCACCCCGACACTACTTAATGCTCCCGCAGTCCTTGAGATTAACTTATTACCGCGAAGAAATTTATCAACGGCAAAGACCGTTTTGCCAACTTTTTGCCAGTTGATTTTACCGCCTGCTTGTCCCTTGCCTCCTTGCTTCTTCTTGCGACCAGTCTTCTTTTTACCTCCAGCCATGTTGGTGCTTGAGTTAATAGTTCGTTTGCCGATTGTTGGAATGACTTCAACGCGAGTTGTTTTTACTACCATAAAAGATAGATGAATATATAATAGAAAGATTTTAAAAATCTTTCAGCAAAAATAAAAAATAATTATTGATATTTTATTCTGACTTCGTCATCATAAAACATCGTTTTTTTGCTTTAATGGTTTCCGATGTTTATGGAAGGGACTACGCCCCTTTCCAAACCCGCGGGGGTATGGTAGGGGGTTATACCCCCTCCAAATAAACGAGAGTGCGTAGCACGACCATCTCGTAGAGTGATTACGCCCTTCGGGCAGTAAAGTGAAATTCTCAAATATCATTATTTCATGCGATAAGCAAAGTTTTTTCTTAATTCATCATCAACACTTGAGACATAAAGAAAATTAAATCGTTCCTTTGTTGCTTCGTGATACTTTTGAAGAAAGTAATCAAAGTCAAAAGATAAGTCTAAGTGTTTATACACGAGTTCCATTTTGTCCTGAGATTGCCCCGGAAAGATTAATAGATAATCTAACTGCTTAATAGCTTCTGGCCGTAGGTCGTTCAAATACTGACTAGACATAATAACCTTACTTTTATAGTGTCTGTTCTTTTTTAACAAATCACTTACGGACTTGTCTCTTAATCCACTACCTAAATCATCCAAACCAAAAACAACCTCTGGAGAAATATACTTACTCGGCCTTTCTTTTGCCTCTGCGGTGCTCTATTTCTTTTTTTCTTCTTTTCCAAAGTATAAAAATTGTGGCTTCTCTATTTCTTCTTTGTCCTGTTTTACTTCTCCTTCGTGTTGCTCGTCATGTCTGTTCAGTTTGTCTAACTCATAATCAATCACATTTACACCATCTGATTTAAGAAAGGTATATATTGCCATCGGGTTGCCTCTGTTCTTAAAGTGCTTTACCATTGCTTTATAAATGTAGTCCTTGTGTATCGTTGAAGCAATAATAACAATACGGGTTTTTCTGTCCGTCGTCCTTTTCAGTATTTCAAAGAGTGCTGTCGTCTTACCGCTCTTCTTTCTAGCAAGTAGAAATATATTAGCATACGGCTCATTGAATAATTTATAACCCTTGGCTTTTTTATCTCCGTTTCCATCCTGCTTCACAGGCTTAACTTTGACGTTGTTAATCTTCATCATGATATTTTAGAATTGCGTTTCGTGCTCCGCACTCTCACTTATTCTTAAACATCGTTTTTTCTTTATTGTTTAAATTAAATCGGTTGTCGATGTTTATCAACAAACGGGAGTTGCGGTAGCAACGAGAGTGTAGTTGATAAATATCATTATTAAGCAACGAATTCCAAACACACTACAATTCGGCCCGCTAAATTTCCTGTGTCAATATTTCCGCTGTCGGTTTCAAGGACTTTAAATGTATATTGTCCGTCTGTCCACCCTACAACACCCAAATTATAACTAAGGTTTGAAATGTTTGCTGAGGTGCTGTCCGCAAATGTTCCAATAATTCCAATTCTATCCATATAAAGAATTCTTGTTTTGGTTTCGGTCTGGTCGTTCATATAGTGGATAAATTTTACATTCATTTTGGTGGGTGTGAATGACATTTGGATATTTTTATTAAACGTTTTGCTTCCTCCAGCAAAATCATTGCTTAGAAAAATAATATTTTGGTATTTGAACTCACTCATCATATATTTTGTATAATATAAAAAAAATGATTTTAATATTCTTGTTTATGTGGTCTGTGTTAGGTCGGACTGCCTGCGACTTTTACTCACGGGTCGGCGATAAAAAAAATGAAAGTTGTGTTTATTGTATTCAAAAAGGTATAGATACTAAATTTAAATGTGTGTATAAGCCTATGAGTGATTGGTGTGTTAGTTTTGATGAAGCCATTCCTTTAATTTGCTCAAATGATGCTATGTGGTATAAAACTCAAGTATATGAATGTTCATTTCTTTGATATTTGAGAATTGCGCTTCGTGCTACGCACTCTCGCTATGGATTCAACTTGTTGAATCTATAATCTCAAACATCGTTTTTATACTTTAATGGTGGACGATGTTTTACGAAGGCACGAAGTGCATGAGTAAAATATCATTTCTTTGAAGAAGGTGATGGAAGGCAAATACCGATAAGCAATGTCAAAATTCCGACATAAGTGTTGGCTACATCACAAGGTAAGTTCTTTTCAGATAGCCTTACAATACAAAGGGTTATAATGGCAATAATGATACCCATTTGAAATAAGTATTTAATAAGTCGGCTGTCTGTCGGTCTGTTTGTTATACAACAACAATTCCAGTTATCTTCCAATTCGTGCTCTACTTTTTTTCCCTCATTCTTCAATGAAATGTCTAAAACTCTATTTTTCAACTCTGGTGTTAGTTCGCCGTCTATTTCAATGACTGGCGGTGGGGGGTGTAATCTAGGCATTGATATTTTAGAATTGCGTTTCGTGCTGTCGCACTCTCACTTATTCTAAAACATCGTTTTTTTATTTTGAAAAAAATTAAATAGATGACGATGTTTATCAACAAACGAGAATGAGTGAAACGAATGAGAGTGTAGTTGATAAATATCAAGGAAACACGACTGCTCGGATTTCGGCTAGTTGGTTTGCTTGGTCTTGTAGTATATTCATAAGATTTTTATTTTCCTTTTCTAAATTAACTACCTTTTCTGATAATTGTTGAACCGCCTTAATTAACGGGGCGATAAACTCAGAATAACCTATACCATAACCGATATCACCACTATCAACACATTTAACATCTTCTGGATTAACACTCACACCTTTCAATTCGTATTCTTTTCTTTGCTTTGGACACGGAACCATAATTGTTTCTTTTATAAATCCGCCAAAATCTAGCATATCCATTTCTGTTAGTATTTCTTCTAATTCCTGTGCTATTAAGCCAGTCCTACATTTCTTGTTGTCATCAATCATACGATAGCAGACTGGATTTAACTTATTAATAAAATCTAAGCCTAAACATTCCTTTATATCTTCTTTTTTTCTCTTGTCTGAATATTGAATTGGATTAGACAATACCCATAATTGCCCATCGCTTGCTCTTAATGACATTAAAGCAGTATTTGAATTATTCTCCCATATGAAACCACTCGTTGAAGAACCATTTACTCTAAATCTAATAGAATAAGAAGTTAATCCTCCACCTCCTCCTGCTGGTGCTGTTCCTCCACTTAATGATTTATTTGCCCCAGACTGGCTCATATAAATCCCCCAGTTTGAATCTCCAATGTCCCATACAAATATTCCTCTCGCATTCGTCCCGTCTGTTTGTCCTTGAATTGCTATTTTAGCCCCATTAGTTGATGCTGATGCCGTTGTTAGTGTGCCTGTGTATGTAATTCCCGCATTTGCCGTAATCAATCCTTTTGTCCATAAAGTCCCGTTTGCCCCGTTTAATGACATTAACAATTGCTCTGCTGAATTTTCCCACACAAAACCCATTGTAGAATCATTAGCAACCCTAAACCGAAAACTATACGAACTAAAATCATTTCCTGAAACGGCTAATCCATTTGCCAAACTTCTAGTGTTTAGAGCCCCACCAGATGCTGCATAAATTCCCCAACTCGTATCTGTCGTATCCCATAGAAATATTCCTTTTGCATTTGTTCCGTCTGTTATTCCCTGAACTCCTATTTTCGCTCCACTGGTATTCGTTGCTGATGTTAGTGTGCCTGTATATGTAATTCCCGCATTTGCCGTTATCAATCCGCTTGCGGTTGCAGTTGTTGTTGATATACTCGCATTTTTCGTGATTAATCCGCTTGCGGTTAGTGTAGTCGTTGATACCCCCGCGGTTGAAGTAATTGTCGTTCCAGTTATTGTTCCACCATTTGTTATGTTGTTTGAATTCATATCTAAGGAACCATAAAACCGCATACCTCCAGCATTGTTAAAACGGGCAATGTCGGACGAAGCACTTTTATTATCCAAAAGTTTTGAAATATAAAGTCCCGCCCCTTTTACATCAGATGCTACATTCGTAAATACATAACCTCGTTGGTTCGCGTTCCACTTGTAGCGGTATTTAGAGTAAATAAGAAATACTGATAATCTCCTGATGTCTGTGAAAAGAATATGTCTCCTCCATTTTGGTTTAATATCCTCGCCCCATTATATGTTATATTTCCACCATTAGTGATAGTTTGATTATTAAAATCTGCATTGTTCGTTAAAGTGAGATATTTTATCACAGTGCTCGCCCCATTAAATGTTTTGCTTCCTGTTATGGTTTGGTCTGTTGATAGTTTTACATTTTGCCCGTCCAATGTGTCCGCATACCCTTTTGTCGCTCCGTCTGTTGATAATGTCGGAGTTCCAAGGTTCGCTATTTTGCTACTATTACAATCTAGCCCCGAAGCATTTACCCAACCGACGATTGTCCCGTCAATAATAAAACTTATTTTTTTGGCAGAAATTTCAAAGTTGTAATATGTCGCAGTTTTCATATCCAAACTAGCAATTGACCCAATATTACTGGTAGAATTGAAAACGATAAATGTGCCCTTTGTTGTTGAATTGATTGAATTTCCCGTTATTTCAACACCACTGCTATATGTCTTAATTCCTGCTATGGTTTGGTTTCCTGTTAGTTTCACATTTTGCCAGTCTAATGTATCCACATAACTTTTGTTTGCTCCGTCCGTTGTTGCTGATGGTGTGGCTAAGTTTGTTATTTTGTTGTTATTCAAAGATAGTGTAGTGCCAGTTGCGGTTATAATTAAAGCATTACCTGAATATAACTCAACATACGACCCCGTTATTTGTATCGGATACCAAGTCGCTGTTGCTGTCTTTTGTGCTGCAATCATTCCTATTTTTGTATCAAAGGCTATGCCAATGCCGTCAAAAGTAGTTGGATTGGATGAACCACTTACTTCCAAAGTTGATGTAAAATTTTTATTCCCTGCTATGGTTTGGTCTCCTGTTAGTTTAACCACCGAAGTATCAAGGGTGGAAACATCAATACCATCAACATTACCAACATTTGTTATTGAAAATCCTCCCATATTTAAACTACCCGTCATAGCCGTCGTGCCGTCCTTTGCTAATTTTGTATCGGTATATGCTTTGTTGAAGCATCATTGTCATAGAATGGTGCTGGAAGACCGCTAATTGCTGTCGTGCTGTTAAAATTTAAAACATTATTTGTCAATGTCATTCCACCACCTGTTGTTGGAGCAAAAAGTATGGACGAGCCGACAAAAGATAATGGATAGCCCGTTGCACCACCAGCCTCCGACGAATAAATAGAACCCATATTATTGTTGTAATTGAAGAATAACTTACCTGTGTTTAATGGATTTGAATCTTTTACGGCCACATAAGTAGTAAATGTTTTATTCCCTGTTATTGTTTGGTCTCCTGTTAATTTAACCGCGGAACTATCAAGGGCAGAAACATCAACACCATCAACATTACCGACATTTGCTACATTAAAACCCCCCATATTTAAATCTCCAAACATCATAGCGAGAACATCCAATCTAAGAAAAGGTGAAGCAACATTTCGCCATTGGCCTGTGCTATAAATGAGTAGTTGGTTATTGGCGGGTGTGCCTGTAATTAAAACATCGCTGTGTGTATTAATTGAACCATCCGCGGACACTTTATCATTATTGTCTTCGTGCTCTGATATCCAAGTATCAACATCTTTCGTATTTAATAAATTAACTCCCGTTATATTCAAATTACCGCCCATACTAATGTTGCCTGTTTCATCAACATTTATCGGAAATGTTTCATTGACCCAGTTTATTGAGTTATATGTTAGATAACTATTCATCGCCACTGGTGCTGTAATGACTACATCTGTGAGTGTATCAATTGAGCCGATTGTTGTATTTCTCCATTTACCATCTACATCATTATATGTTAAGTATTGCCCGACCGTTGGAGCGGATATGTTAGTGTCTATCAAATTGTATAGACTGGTTTGGTGTGGATGAGAAGTATTGCTTCTGTGTTGAGTTGAGGCTTTGACTTCGTCATTATCCCTTACTCGTTGCTCTGTATAGTGTAAATTTTTTCCTTCTTTTATGTCTGTAGTTGATTTGGTAGATAATCTTGTGTCAAATCGTAAATCCGTATAGTAGAGGTTCAAAGGGTTTTCATCTTCTGGCACTCTGTCTGTATTCAGACCGACTATGTTTGTGTTCGTTAAGTCAAGGTTGGCTATTGATAGGCTGTCTGTCGCAATTTCTGACAAGCCTAAGAGCGACTTAAAGGAAGAACCTGCCATATTCGTATATTAATTAATTATTTATTTATTTAAAAAATAGTAAAATATAATAATCTTAGTATAAATGCAGTCTCCCGAAGCAAGTCGTAAGAACTGGGGGAGTGCTGTTGAAGGAATAAAAGCAAAAGCGAAACAACGAAAAATGGAACATGCCAAAAAGGTTTTGGAACAATACCGAAATGCGGTTGAAAGTGAAGACGAAGACATGGAACAAAAAATAGAGGAGATAGAAAATAAGAATGTGGCGAGCGATATTGTTAATGAAAAAGACCAAGATGACACACCCGAGCAGAGTGATAGTGAAAGTGAATGTGATTTTACTGATATCATTGCTGAAAAGATGGCAAAAATGAAGATAAGAAGAAAGAAAGCGGAAACTAAGAGAGAAAAGAAGAAGAGTAAGAAGCCTGAGCCTGAGAGTGAAGAAAGTGAAAGTGAGAGTAGTGAAGAAGAAGAACCGAAGCCAAAGAAAGGCAAAGGTAAGAAGTCTAGTAGTGTAAGTGTAAAAGTATATAATCAATCTTCTGGTGGTGCTGAGAAAGAAAAAAATAATGATGTTGAAAAATGTTTCTTAAAGTTCTAAAGTCCAAATGTAAATAAAAAGAAAAACGATGAAGTCGTCTTTCAAATATCATTACCAAAGGAAATGATAAGAATAATAATTACTATACTCCGGATTATTAAAAGTTAATTCTCATTTTGAGTTTCTTATTGCTTTTGCTCTTGCTCTATAGTTTTTTCTTCTTTCTTTATCCAGATGGTCTAAATGTGAGTATAACCCTATGCGGTCTTTATAATGTTCGTATCTGATATCTCCAAAATTAATAACCTTACCTTTTGGACTAATGACTTTATATTTTTTGTTTTTTACATTTGACTTTGAAAATCTCATACTATATAAATGCCAGATTTAGACCATAAACATACAATTGTTAATAATCAAAATCGTAATAGTCAATTAGAAGACACACCTACAGGAGAAGTAGTTAAAACAAAAGAAGAAGAAGCACTTGAAATACACCACCAGAAAAAGAACCCGAAAATATGGAATACTATATGGGTTAATAATCCATTAGACCAAGTTTTTCTAGACTTGGCAGATATGAGTAAAATAAAAGATAAAAAAGGAAATAAAGGATATGCTTGGATGCTTGTTTGGATTGATTGTCATTCAAGATATTTAATAATCATTCCATTAAAAAATAAAACAGCGAAAGAAGTTTATTATGCTTTGAAATCTATACCTTATAAACCTAAATCAATTACAACAGACAGCGGAGGAGAATATAAAGGCGCTACTCGTGATTATTTTATTCAAAATGGTATTAAGCATGATGTTGTTGAAGTCGGAGACCATAGAGCGCTAGCCGTAGTAGATAGAGTTATAAGAAGTATTAGAAGGTGGTTGGATTTATTATTTGAAACTAATAGAAATTTTGATTGGGTAAGTTATATTCAAGACTTAGTGAATGCTTATAATCATAAACTTCATAGGGGTATTCAAGCTAGACCGGTGGATGTCTTTGCTAGAAGAGATAAAAATAAACAGACTATCATTCGTGATGACCTTATTAATGAATTCAATGTTGGTGATAATGTAAGAAAGGAAAACAAAAACAAATGTTTGCAAAAGGAGGAAAGACTTTCAGCAAAATTATTTATAAAGTTAAAGGTCGTTCCGGATTTAAATTAATATTAAATAATGACGAGTTAGTAAGTCCAAGAGATTTATTGAAAACTGATTTTACTAAACCAATTGACAAAGAAAAAGACATAAAACAACAAACAAAAGAAATTATAAAAGAGAAGAAGACAAAAGAACTACTTAAAAGAGAAGAAATAGAACCAGAAAATATTAGAACAAGCAAAAGAGAGAGGAAGGTGAAAGTAGTAATGGACCTTTAATGAAAATGAAAATGATCATACACCTTCCTTGGCTTTTAACAATTGCTTATTATATTTCAATGCCAAGAAAGGTCTACGATCATTAGTGGCGGTTGTAACGCCTTTAATCAAATAACACCCTGTAGGCGGTCTTGATTGTAAGCCAGAAGAAGTTAGCGATGGCGTCGATGTTATCCCACAGTCGAAACAGTTTCAAAGTTCCATCAGTGAATTCGACAACGAATATTTCCGCTACTTGCCCCCTTCGTAACTCTGTCTTAAATCTGTTTAGTTTGACAGCGGACATCCCCTCGTGCTCGTGACTGAATAGCAAAGCCGTTCCGTTTTTCTTATCAAGTTAGACACAATAATTAGTATTACTTATTATAGGCTGGTTCTTTCTATCAACGAACGGAACTTTGGCTGGCGAAACCTTATTACCTTCTAATTCAATAAGTATGTTCCCCGCAACGATGCGACCAATAACCAACCCACCCAAATTTTCGGTCAAAGTCTGTAAAAAAGTTATATGGGAAAACAAAACTAACAACAAAAATACCTTGACTTCTGGGTCTTCTTGGCGGGGTTGCTCTGGTTCCTCTGGGGCGGGAGGTTCGTCAGCCATCTGGGCACACACAAAAACAGACAAGGGTTTAGACTTCTTGCCTTAGCCACTTTGGGAATTCTGAAAAAGTCAAAGAATGAAAAAAGAAACAGACAAAAGCACGTGATAGAATTTCAGGAATTTCTGCTGACAATTTGAAATGGCGATAAAAAGGAAAAGCAAAATTTTTTTTTACACCGCAGACGAGAAAACACCAACTTTAGCCACTTGGTGCGGTATTTTTTTTGCTTACACCAACTCTGACACTGGACAACTTTTGGTGTTTATCAAAAACAACCAATAAGCGAAAGTGATGAAGAAAGTGTGGAAAGAGAAGAACCAAACCTATGGTTTGAGAAACTAAAGGATAAACCTTACTTTGAAATAAATAGACTTAAGATAAGAAATGAAACAAGAAATGAAATAATACAAAGCAGACTTGACGAGATTGAAAAAGAAATGATTGAGTTGGAGAAACAAAAAAGAGAGTGTGAAAATAAAGCAAATGCTATTGACGAAATACTTGCGAAACGAATTGGAGAAAGAGAAAGAAAGGACAAAATTGAACAAATGAAACGAGAAAAAAAGAGAGAAGAAGAACAAAAGAAAAAACAATTAAGATTATTTGAACATTGGTTAAGTGCTGAAAATCAACCAATGGGAGTTGATGATGAGATAAAAGCACGAAAAATGATTGATAGTGGAAAAACAACATCAGAAATAATTCAGACATATGAGAAATATAAAAGACAAAGAATTAATTGAAATAGTAGTTTTAACTACTAACTATTTTACCGCATAGGAGTATAATCTAGTGCGTTAAAAATTTTGTCCAAAAATTGCAGGGGCTTTCAGAAAAGCCAACTTTCATTCGAAGAGATTTACTCGTACCACACTTATGTGTGGTAGGTGGTTGAGTTGAAGTTGGAAGAGTAAGACGAAAAACATTAATTTAATTATATATACATGTTTTCTTGAAGTGTGCTGTATAAGACTATTTTGTTGTTTTTGTTTCTTTGTATCTACTATCAACAGGAGAGGGTGCGACAACCCAGACGAAGGCGAGAATTTGCAAAAATTCTTGCAGAGATCTGGGTTATCATCTACTAACTCTAAAAGAATCTTAGTCAGAAAAGAAATCAGTTCAAGGCGTATTATGTCGGAAACGAAGTTCCGCCATAAAAAACTGGGAGGGGGTACTGTGGACATCACCCCCCGAATCATCCGGTAAAAAACTTATTTATAGATTTCGTCTGGCCGGACACGTCTGAAATGCCAATTTGATCCTGGTCTTTTGGCGGCTTTTTGTCTTTGCGTCACCGAGCTAATATAACGAGACATCATTTTTTCTCTTTTTTTGAGGACTGTGTTTGGTTATATTACCGACTTACTCTTCCATTGAGCTATCGTTGGGGATAGTACACTACTACTACTACTACTAATACTACTACTACTACTACTACTACTACTACTACTATAGTGAAAAAGTAGCAAATGGGAGGCTACTACTAGTAGTAGTAGTAGTAGCAGTAGTAGTAGTAGTAATAGTAGAAGTAGTAGTAGTAGTAGTAGTAGTAGTAGTAGTAGTAGTAGTAGTAGTAGTATGTATTTATGTATGTATGCGCGTATGTATGTATGTATGTATGTATGTATGTATCTAGTAGTAGTAGTAGACATTATATCACTTACGGAATCAAAAATAACACCAGGTACACCACACACTCACTTCCCAATCCCAACATACACATCCTATCATACCACAGATGTGTCGGTCTACTATAAAAACGATATGCACATCACAATCTCTGAATCTAAAATCTCAAAAGCCTCTGGCGTAATCATGCAGATACACAGCACAGAACATAAAAATAATCCAATCCACACCATATTCCATATCTACAAAAGACCACTTTCACAATCCTACGACTGCGCTTTCTTCCAAGAGCTCCAAAACTACATGCAAGGTATCCTCTCTGCCTCCCCACACACGAGCATCACGATTGTTGGTGACCTTAACCTTGATCTCTTGCGCCCTACAAAACAGGTATGTGACTTCCTTGCAATCAACAACCTCTTCACCACAATCAAAAATCCCACCCGCAAAGCAAAGAGCCATACATTGCTTGATGTTATATTAACGACACTCACCTGCGATATCACATCTGATGTCTTACCTACATGCATCTCTGATCACCATCCCATCTATGCTATCTTTCACACCCCAATCACACATAAGAAAAATAATAATAAAATCCTAAGTAATAAGAGATATGAAGACAAGAAGGAAATAATAACAGAAGAAATAATTTATGAACTTAAGCAAGTTCTTGACCCAGAACTAAATAACGATACTCCTAATAATTATATAAATAAAATACATACAGCTATTAAGGCAGTGGTAGAAAAATATGAAAAGCGTGTAAAGAAACGAAAATGGAAACCATGGTGCAATAATGAAATTAGAGCCATGATCAAGAAACAAAGAGAACTGTATGAAATAAAGATAGCATGCCCAGTTAAAAGTAATAGAACTAAGTATAATAAGCATAGAAATAAAACTAATAGAGAGATTAAGAAAGCTAAGAAAGCATACATGACTACCTTAATGGAAAAACTAAGTCACGATCCAAAAAAACGTATGAATGCGTTGAGAAAGCTGATCCCACAGACACAAGGTCTGAAGACCTCGCCCACCCAACTCCGCGTAGATGATAAGGTAATCACCGACCCCAAAGGTATTGCCAATGCACTCAACAGACACTACACGACGGTCGGCTCCAAGGTCAGTGCCCAAATCCCCCAAGAACATAAAGTCAGAGAAGAGGAAATAGACCTAACACAGAGAAAACTGCCTCCCTTTACACTCAAACGCATTTTGCAGGATGATGTAGTTGATACACTGAAAGCAATTAACAGAAACAAAGCAGAAGATATAAACAAAATAAAACCAGCCATCATGCAAGACCTTACAAAGTGTATTGCCCCGATATTAACAACGCTCTTTAATAAAGCTATAGAACATAACCAATACCCTGATGCACTAAAAATAACTAAAGTTATTGAAATATATAAAGCTAAAGATAGAACGCTGCCTGAGAATTACAGACCTATCTCGCTACTGCCGATTATTGCTAAGGTCTTTGACACTATACTCAACAAGCAACTGATGGCCCACCTTACCAGGTACGACATCCTCTCCCGAACTCAATAGGCCTTCCGACCACACTCGAACACAACAATCACTACACAAACCATCTTAAATCACATCCAAAACCTCAAAGGCCCAGGAAGGTATGTACTTGCTCTATTTATTGACCTATCGAAAGCCTATGACACTATAGATCATGAAACACTGATCCATAAACTACGAAATAATATAAATTTTAGCGATAACACCACTACCTTTTTTAAATCATACCTCACAAAACGATACCAAACAGTATTTACCCAATATGCTCGTTCTTATCCACGCAAGATCACACATGGGATCCCGCAAGGTAGCACACTCTCAACAACGCTCTTCATTCTATACATCAATGATATTATACTTTCACTAACACACGGGACAGTCTTTGCATACGCAGATGACACCACACTTATCATTGCTGCTAAGAATAAAGAACAACTCCAAGAGCAAGCACAAACTGATACAACGAACCTTGTCCACTATTTCTACAGACATAACCTAGTACCCAACCCCACCAAAACCACCTACACTATCTTCCACAAGCACGAACAGAAGGTGCAGCTCGACTTGACTATCGACGGCAAGAGGCTCCAACAAGAACGAAAGGTAAAAGTATTAGGTACAATCATCCAAAGCAACCTGTCCTTCCGTGAACATATACAATCTATTATATTCCGCCTTCAACCATTCGTTCAAATGTTTCGTTATGTGAACAGCCTACTTCCCACTCACATCCTCCTCCAACTTTACTATGCACATATATACCCCCTACTTATGTATGGTATCTCTATATGGGGATCTGATGACTACAACACCATTATACATCCACTCATTATCATCCAAAAACGTATAGTCCGTCTGATATGTCTCAAATCATGGAGAACACCTACCAAGCCTCTTTTTGCCAAACTACGCTTACTCAACATACTTAACATGTATAAATATAGCGTATGCATGGATGCACACTCCCTTATTTACCCAGCCTTCAAGGCTTTCCTTCCCCTTCACAACAACAATATCCGACCAATCACAGCTGTTCATAACTACAACACTAGGCGGTCATCAAAGAAACACATGTACAACGACTCAACGACGGGTCAATACAGCAGAGCAGCACAAGCACAATGGGATAAGCTGCCAGAGCACCTAAGAGATATCTCATACAAAGTAGAATTCAAAAAGGAACTCAAAGCATATCTCTTAAGGATGCAAGAATCCTGACACTGCCTACGGGCCTAAAGAGGGCGTTGGACACCTCATCATCAGATGATACCTGAGTGTGGGACAAGTTCAGCGTTGATCACATCCTAAGCCGGAGTGTGGTTGGCCAAACCCCCTTGGGGAGTCACCTCGTGTCTACCAGCTTTTGCGAGTGCCACCGTTATATATAGTACTGAGTGAGAATATAACACTTTCAACATATATATATAAATATATATATTATATATATTTATGTATATATATAATATATAGTACTCTGAGAATATAACTCTTTCAACATATATATACATATATATATATTATATTATTATATATATTTCCGTTTTTTTTTTTTTTTTTTTTTTTTTTTTTTTTTTTTTTTTTCTCGTTCCTCACTGAACTAGAACTTTACTTTGACTTCATAAAAGATTAATCTAATATATATATATATATATATATATATATATATATATATATATATAAATATAAATATATATATATATATATTAATATATATATACATATATATATATATTTGTTAATTCCATATATATTTATTATTATTGTTATTACTATTTTATTATTATTATATTATTATTATTATTATTATTATTTTTATTTTATTTTAATATTTTTAATCTAAGTCATTTTATTTTAATACTTTAATATTTTGATAATTTCTCATTACCTTTAATAACTTGAGACGTAGGTCACCATCTAGTTAAATCAATAGCTCTTGAGCTAACGATTTGTATGGATCGACCAGAGGTTAAATTGTTAACTTCATT
>WBZZ01001359.1:25000-52500 GCA_019918135.1 Paulinella micropora
ACTACTATAGCTACTACTACTATAGCTACTACTACTATAGCTACTACTACTATAGCTACTACTACTATAGCTACTACTACTATAGCTACTACTACTATAGCTACTACTACTATAGCTACTACTACTATAGCTACTACTACTATAGCTACTACTACTATAGCTACTACTACTATAGCTACTACTACTATAGCTACTACTACTATAGCTACTACTACTATAGCTACTACTACTATAGCTACTACTACTATAGCTACTACTACTATACTACTACTACTATAGCTACTACTACTATAGCTACTACTACTATACTACTACTACTATAGCTACTACTACTATAGCTACTACTATAGCTACTACTACTATAGCTACTACTACTATAGCTACTACTATAGCTACTACTACTATAGCTACTACTACTATACTACTACTACTACTACTATAGCTACTACTACTATAGCTACTACTACTACTACTACTACTAACTACTACTACTACTACTACTACTACTACTACTACTACTACTACTACTACTACTACTCTCTCGAGTTTATTTGATTTTTCTTTTTTTTCGGATTTTGCACGAAATTTTGCACAGATTTTATGGTAATTTTATGCGTTGCGCAAACAGGACTACCGTTATTTTCTTCTATTTGCTTTAACCGGTGGGAAAACTCCTGGAGTTTCGATACGGGCAAAGGGTTAGGACTCTTGAGACTTTGTTTCAGTCTTTTCCCTTAGTTTACGTGAGTCACCCATTGGCCCTGCCTATGGTGTGTCTGTAGGATAATAGCTTCTGTAAAGGAAGCTGGTTTCCTATTAAACTACTTCTTCCTCTTCTTCTTCTTCTTCTTCTTCTTCCTTGTTTCTTCAGCTAGCGGGCCGCTTCAGCCTGCGTTCCCGACGGCCCAAAAAGATAATTTTTTTTGCAAAGATGGGGACCCTTTTCCCCGCGCGTTTGATCGTCCACTATAATGAGGAACAAAAATGTATGAGTAAATATTCGTTCCTAAATTACCGACACAGCGTGTTTGAAAAAAAATCGCTGTCTAAGATGTGAACTGTAAACCCACCAGTACTTGTTGGTTACCGTGTTCAAATATCTTCGGAACACGGTAACCAACAAGGTGTCTGTCTGTCTGTCTGTCAGGGACGTCCCGGGTCATCCCTGCTCGGGAGACTTCAAGATTTAGGGACATCCCCATTTTGGGACGTCCCAACTGTCTGTCTGTCTGTCTGTATGTCTGTGTGTCAGTTGTATGGCAGGCAGGCAGGCAGACAGACAGACAGATAGACACATTACATTACATTACTTTACTTTACTTTACTTACATTACATTAGACGTCGACACAGACACAGACAGGCACGCAGACACACAGACAGACATAGACAGACACGGAGACACACAGATAGACACACAGACAGATACACAGACAGACACACAGACAGACCATAGACACAGACCAGACAGACAGACAGTCAGACAAAAAGACAAAAGACTCCGACAGACAGGCCACCTTCCACTCAAACAGACAGACACATACACACACAGACGCACAAACAGACATACACACAGACATACACAACACACACGCGCACACACCTTCGTTCAATACGCAGCTTAAAAAAAACTTGAACCATTTCACAAATCATGGACAGATAGACGACAACAACAACAACAAAAAAAAAAAAAAAAAAAAAAAAAAAAAAAAAAAAAAAAAGAGAGAGAAAAAAAAAAGGAAAGAAAAAAAGAAAAAAAGAAAAAAAAGACAGACGAGCAGGTCGGCAGACAGACAGCAAGCAGGCATGAAACGTACGGGCTGAAGACAGGCAGGGTAACACACATGCAGCCACACACAAACAATGACACACAAACAATTACACACAAACAAATATACACACACACGCACACACAGCGATATTGAAGCGTCCCATGTCGACCGCAGACAGGCAGGCACAGCGCTTACTTGAGGAGAGAGAGAGTGAGAGAGACAGACAGACAGACAGACAGACAGAGAGAGAGAGAGCGAGAGAGACAGAGAGAGAGAGAGAGAGAGAGAGAGAGGACCAACTACATAACGCGAACAATCATCAGCTATGTATGATGCATGTCCGTAATATTGTGTGCATATCCATTTCGTGTGTGTGCAAGCCAGAGGTTCGATGCGTTCCTTGCGCGTTGCAAGCGTGCTCTTGCTGCGGTCATCGCATGGACTTTCCTTGCATTTCGCAATGTTCTGCGCATTGAATGCTTGGCATTTGAAGAGGCCCCCTCACACAGCATCTTCAGCACTTCCTGTCCGGGGTTGTGGTTGAGCTTCGCCAAGCAGTTCAGAGTATTTGCTGTTTCCTGGGCGTCCAAAGACGCCGCCTGTTCCTTGGTGACCTTGCAGAGGTCTTTCACGAACCGAACATGACGGAGCGTGCGGGACTCGCTGACCCGCAAGTCCCGCACGCCTAGCCAGGTCTTGGACACAGCTTTGCCGCGCAATGAAGGCAGCTGTGGCTGGAGCGCGCTAATCAGAACCTCAAAGGCAGGGTCGGATCGTGTTGTTGTTGCAAGCGAGTGCTGGCCCTGCACTGCCTTGCCCAGCTGGCAGAAAGCCGGCACCGCGTCGCCGGACGCCAGCTGACCCGAGCCGCAGAGCGCATCTCCTTCTCTGACTTGCCTTGCCAAATATGTCTCACTGGCTTTCTTTTCGTTTGCTGCTGCTGCTGATGACGACGACGACGACGACGACGACGATGATGATGATGATGATGATGATGCTTCTGGTGATGATGATGCTTCTGATAATGATGATGATGTTTTCCTTGCACCCCCGGAGGAGAGCTAGCGGTGAGGCAGAGAAACGACAGAAGCCGGGAAGGAGGCAACACATTGAACGCGGTGGCGACGTTCGTTCACAACCCAGTAAGGAACTGCTGAAGAAACTGTCTGAAGAGGCAATGCAGAAAGCGGTTTCTTTCAATGCTCAGAATATTGCAAACACGTTGAACGCGGTGGCGAAGTTCAACTGTAATCCAGGGGGGAAGTGCTGAAGAGGCTGTGCGAGGAAGCGTTGCAGAAAGCGGATTCTTTCAATGCGCAGAATATTGCGAACACGTTGAACGCGGTAGCGAAGCTCAACCACAACCCTTGCGAAGAAGTGCTGAAAAGGCTGTGCGATGAAGCGTTGCAGAAAGCCCATTCTTCACTCAGCAGGGAATTGCAAACACGTTGAACACGGTAGCGAAGCTCGACCACAACCCTGCGAAGAAACACTTAGCAGTCTGTGCGAGCAGGCGGCAGAAAGCGGAGTCGTTCAACGCGCAGGAAATTGCAAACACTTTGCATGCCCGGTATTGAATCGCGTAGACTCAGCGTTGTTTTCTCGTTCGATGAAACTTGTCGACCTTCCAGAAAAGTGGGATCCAGAAGAATTAAATCAGCTTCACTACGGCTTTTTGAGTACTAGGGCCGGCTGGTATAATATTTGAGTAGGGCAACGGCTTGGTTTAGGGCAATGGCTATGGTTTAAATATATACCATAATTACTGCAAGATGATACGCACCTAGTGTCACTGTTACTACCTCTCACTAAATAACAAACTAACGTAATACAGGTTATATTAATATTAATCCCAGCACCTGGTCAACTTCCTAAGCTTTGAATTTTCCACTGTGACTGATTCAGAACAGCTTTTAATATTAATGCAGGATGGAAGATTGACGCTTGCTTTTCCGGCGTAGCGCCGCCTGAGCTTTCAGAAATGGTTATTTATTGCGGACAGGGGTTTACCGGACCACGAGTGACAGTGCTCGCGCCTTTGCCGAGATTAATTAGGTTTAAAGGTAGGGTTGAGTAAGCCTTGAACTGGATTCAAGGTTTGTTAAGTACAAGGGCTGGTTTTTGAGTAGAGTAAGGGTTTGTAAGTGCGTTCCGGGCAGAGGCTTTCTCCAGGGCTTGTGAGGTGAGTTCACGACGAAGGTTCTGAATGGGAAGGGTGTGGTATTGAACTGGTTTTGGTTGTGTAGTAACGGATGTAGGCAGGCTAAAGTGGAAGGACAAATCGTACAGCCAGTGGGAAGAATACAAGTTGATTCAGGCGAAAAAGGAATTTGCTAGAGTAAAAAGGAATTTTTCCGGTGCAACTGGGGTGAGAAAATACTGGCAAAAAGTAAAAAAGTAAGATATATTGGATTAAATTGTATCGGCGTATTACATTAGAATTGTCGGTTCCATGATAAGTTAGTTACGAAGTGAAGTTTTGGATAGATACTGGAGCATAGGTAGAACTCAAGAATCGGAGCAGTGTCAAAGTTCCTTGTAAGAAAATACAGTTTGTCTTGAAGTTAATAGTAATTAGAGTACTCGGAGGTAAAGTCCTTCTAGGTAAGTTTGGCAGAAGTTATTGTAATAGGTTGGTCAGTGAGTGGGTATACGGAAACGTCCAGGTTTGGAGTTGGAGTCCGAGGCCAGTGATACAGTATTTCTTGAAGGTATTAGTAGTTGAAGTAGAGTTACAGTTCCTAATGAGCACGTTATTAGTTCCCCCGGTTGGTTAGGCCGGGAGCCTGCAGGGTGGGGAGAACAGAGAATATAGTTTAAGGTAAATGTATGGTTAGAAGGTTGGATAGGGTTGGATAGGGTAATGTCTATGTGCCTATGCCTGGATGCCATGTGGCAACAGTAAATACAGGACTTCCGGAGCTGAAAAAAATAATAAAATAAAAAATATTAATAATATTAATACATATTATCTTTTAACTATGTAAAAAAAGAATAATTTATTAAAAAGTGTTGGAGGCGGCTGCATCAATTTCTGGAGAACACCTGCCCCTAGTCTGAAAAGCACTGGTTCCCACGTGGCAACAAACAAGTAGGCTACTTCAAGGCCTCGAAAATCAAGTCCGCTGCTTTTTTTTTTGCTGGTTTGCCGTTTTGTTTATGCAGGCATGACACGTTCTGCCTTCACCGCTACACAGGGGCATGTCGGGGCCACAGGTGCCACAGTAATAGCTCGTGTAAGACGATTTGCTGAAAGAAGAGACATACAAGCAAACACGACACTTACGCCTTTTGGGCCTCTCTATGCTCTCATTATATGCTCTACCTGCCTCCTGTTTCTTTTTTGCTTTGTCCTACATGATTACTAGGGGGTACCTAGGAAGTTCCATGCATTTTGGGATGATAGGTTGGGCAGGGGCATGGGGGTCAGAAGCGAGAGCATTGGGGGGTTGGGGATCAGGGGGTGCACCTTGCCTGAGGAGGGCTGCACCAAGCACAGATTTGAAATACCCCGGCCTGTTGTCGCCCTTCGTCATGTTGAGGTTGGCCAAGGACGACTGGCTAAAAAAAAATAATGTTTGTAAGCGTTGGTGATAATGAAGTCCATCAAATCATAAAATCGACCTTCTTCCAGTCATTCAAAATAAAAAACAAATTGAGAGAGTTTGACCCGTGGCGTGCGGAATTAAACATATCAACCGCATTAAAAGCAGAATAATAAAGGGCCACAGCCTCCCACCTGGGGACACGGGGCACAGACTGACTAAAACGAGCATTACGAGGCTTTCCGGGCAAGGTAGTGGAGCAGGTAGCAATAATTTGCTGCTGGTTGTGGTCGTTTTGGTTGACTGCCAATAGCTTCGCCCCCTCCTTTTCGCATGTTGCAGAAGCTAAATCGCCCTTCCCCCCCCCCCCCCCCTTCTACTGTGTAGAAGCCGCACAGAAAAGCCCACATGAGCAGTCCTCACCATTCCAACAAAATCGACCCCCCTTTTCTTCATCTCGACTGCTGTTTTGTAAGAAGCGAACCAAGAATCGCCGATGAAAATGCGACCTGTTCCCCACCACGGCTTGGATAAACGAAGGGTAGTGGCAGTCGTGACTCCAAACTCTTTGGCGAACTCCTTGTGTTTATCTCTGTCCTTACCCTCCACTATTTCCATGGCGATACAGACCCCCGTTTCGACATCGCACGCTGTATGATATTCCTTTCCAATAGGGATTGGCTTACGGGGGACACACATTTGGCCAGGCATACCTTCCCCTGTATATTGACCCATGCTCTCATCGATAGTAATTACCCCCCCCCAGGAACGATTGTAGCCCTTGCCTTGGCGTCAACAGCTTGAATGAATGCTCGAATTGGCAAAAAGGATCATCATCAGTTGCAGGGGGGCCAGTACGTAGACATTTCAAAATGGTGTCGAAGCGATTCAGCGCCATATACTCACCAAAACCATCTCCTGGCAAGCCATCCGTCCCCTGATCCTCCTTGGGGGCATATGGTTGAAGCCAGGAGCTGTGTGTGGCAGAAGTCGAGCTCGCCGAGGCAGCTGAGCGCCTTCCTAAGCTCGGAAGACAGCGCAGTGCAACGGTTGACAAGCCTCGATGCACAGGGCCTGGAAGGCTACAAGCGGGTCCGTAATTTCGATTAACTCTGGAACCTACTCGGGCCTGGAGGCGCCGCACCTGCGCCAGCGTCGTATCTGCAGCAGCCAGGCGTCGCATCTGCTCTGGAACCCAGTCGAGCTGCGACGGTGACAGGTCGATGGTCGACGCCGAGGGAGGGCTGCATGGCGGCCAGCGCCTGGCGCAGCAGGCTCTCACAGTAGAGCTGCGTGTGGTTGTACTGGTAGGTGTCGAAGCGGGACTGTGCGGGCCTGGCCGCTGGCGCGGGCGGCCGAACTTTCTTGCTGCAGACGCGCAGCAGCAAGCACGACCAGCCCCGCTCGGCGGACGCCCAGGCGGAGCAGACGACGAAGGACGGGAGCTGTGAATATAGCAGCCGCGCCAGCTGCAGCCCGCCGTCCGCAAAGCCGTGCGCCCTGGCGGCAGCGTCGCTGAAGACGACGAGTGCGCCCTGGCGCGAGACTTTCGACCACTTGGCTTTGGCAGTGCGCGCGCGCTTGGACGACGCCGCGGGCTGTGGCTGCGAGCGCTTGCGGCCCTTGCTGGTGCCGCCTTTGCCGGCCGCGACCTGCGGCGGCGGAGCGCGGCGGCGCCGCAGGCCCCGCAGGTCGAGGTCCGTGTCCTGCACATGCAGCCGCAGGTCGGGCAGCCCCAGCTCGAGCAGTGCCTGGTGGTAGTAGTCGAAGGAGTAGAGCGCGACGCAGAGGCTGGCGACGGGCGCCCGCTGCAGCAGGACGCGCAGGTCCGGGTTGCTGCTGCTGCGGTCGAGCACGCGGACGCCGTCACGCCTGGCGGGGTCAACGGCCCTCTACTTGGTGATCTCTTCGGCGCTGCACAGCCGGCCGCGCAGCAAGAAGTCCTGGCCCTTGGACTGCAGCCTCGTGAGGGCCAGGATGCGGGGGTGGCACTCGGTGAACCGGATGGTATTGGACTGCTTGTGGCGCGTGTTGAGCGTGAGCTGCGTGCCCAGATACCCGTAGGACGACGCGGCGACTCCGCCCATGGAGTAGCCGAACGGCAGGCGGTGCATCTGGAAGCAGTACAGCACCTGCTTGAGCAGGATCTCGAGCAGCGGCAGGGACAGGCGGTACACGTTGGCGACGCGCCAGGCGGTGAGCTCCGAGGAGACGTAGGCCTGGTGCACGCACCAGGCGTCGTCGCCTGGCACCTGGCAGAGATAGTGCAGCAGGCGCGTAACCACCGCCCGCGCGGCCGCCGCGGGGGCCACCGGCTGCGCGCCCGGGTGCGCGCGCCGCAACCTCTTGGCCAGCACGGGCAGTGCAAAGACGGTGCGCGAAAGCCACTCGCGGCCGTGGCCCGCGGCATACGCCAGCTCCTCGAACAGCAGCCCCGAGCGCACCAAGCGCTCGCGCTCAGCGGTGTCACCGTCGTGGGGCGCGAGGGCCTGGTACACGTCCGCTGCCAGCGCGGCGCAGTGAGCGCAAGGCGACCGACATTCTTGGGCGAGGCAGGCGTGCAAAGACGGTGCAGTTAGCGTAAGGAGACCGACATTCTTGGGCGAGGCAGGCGGCCGTGCGCGGAACCAAACTTCCGCGAGCACCGAGGAGACAGTGCGTTGAACGGCGCCGTCGACGACGCGGCAGGGCACGTGGACGACGTCGCGGCCGCCCCTGACGAGGAGGCCCGGCACGACGTACAGTACGTCCTGCAGTGCGAAGCTGAGGGAGTGCTGGAAGTAGCCCGTGGTGGCCACGGTGCGGACGTTGCGCCCCACGACCTCGCGGGCGGACACCATGTGCCAGCCGTACTCGCGGATCGTGAGGCCCAACATGAAGGAATTGGTGACGAAGCTGTTGTCGAACGGGTCGCCATAGCGCGAGTACGCGCTGCGGCGCCCGCACAGGCTGGGCAAGATGAGCGCCTGCTCGTATAGGTGTAAGCCCGTCTGCAGCTCGAGCTGCCGCAGGTCGTCGATCGAACCCTTGGCGCCGGACGCCACGCTGCCCCTGAGCAATTATAGCGCTCGCGCTGGTGCTTGGCCGCGAGCTGCTGCAACTGTGCCGTGCGCACGGCGCACTGCTGACGGAAGGTATCCTACACCGACGACTGCGCCTGCAGCTGGGACCGCAGCCTGCGTTCCCGGGACAGCCACAAGGGGCGGCCCGACAGCTGTGTGGGCCGGCAATTGCTGCTGCGAGCGATGGCGTGCCTGCCGGCTCGGCGCCCCAGGGGTTGTCGTGCACGAGCTCAGCCAGGTTGACGATGGTGCTGTGGCGTTCGTTGGACCAGAGCACGAAGACACTGACGCAGTTGAGGAACAGGGCACTCGGGCCCGTAGTCGGCGTGCATCAGCTTGGTCAGGCTGGCCGCGCCCTGGCCGAGCCAGGCCTTGTTCCACCGCTGTGCGCACCGCCACTCAACCTGCGAACCGTCACATTGGACCCAGGGCGGCACGAAGCCCTGCGGCACAAAGGTGGCGACCACGTCCCAGCAGGACCACTTGGCCTCGCCCTCGGCGGGCTGTGCCGGCCCCTGAGGCGGCAGGGAGATCCGGGCGCCGCACGGCGTAGGCACGTTCTGTTCCAGCAGCGCGTACAAATGTAGGAGCTCCTCCTGCCGGTAGCTCTGGTTTGTAGTCAGCGCGTGGAACAGCACCGCCAGATTGTCCTGTGCCAGCTTGGCCACGTTCTCGCCCGCCGCGCGCGACGTGGCCAGCAGCGCGGAGCCCATGGTCTCCTCGGAGCTCCAGCAGCGCGCGCGATGACAGTGACGACGTCGCCGTCATTGTCTCCGTTGAAGGGTATTTCTTCAATCGGGTTCAGCGCGACGCAGTAGTGGCGCCGTCGTGGCGTAGAGCGGCGCGCGCGGCGCGAGGGCCGTGAACACAAGCGCGCTCTGTGGCGACAGCGTGTGCTGGCGGTTGACGACGACTTTGCTGCCCTCGGTGAGGCTGACCTCGAGCGCGTCGCCCACGATGATGTGCGACAAGTAGTCCCCGGGCAGCTGCTCTAGCAACAGTGGCGGACCCACAGTCGCGGGCCACAGTCGCGCGCCATAGGCGCCCGAGGTTCGGGTACACGTCGTTGTACTGCAGGTCGTCGCTGCTGTCCAGCATGTGCATCACCTCGCATTCGCGCCGCGCGGCCCGCGCTTCTTCTAGCAGCAGGCGGCGGGCCGCGAGTTCGGCCCGGGCGCGCTGCACCCGGCCCGCGGCCGCGCGGACGGCCGCAATGTTGTGTGCGCCGACCAGGATTTTTTCCCGCAGCGTTCGCAGCATGTCGAGCCCCAGCGCGACATGGCCCATAGGCACGAGCGCGTTACAGATCAGCACGCCGCGCTCGTGCCCGTTCTTACGATACGCTTGCCGAGCCCGTTCTTACCGAACTCGCAGTCCTTCTTGCCCAGCAGCTCGCTCAGGTTCCTGAACACCTGCCCGAGCTGGTCCTCGAGCGCGCCGTTGCCGCCGCCGCGGCTGAAGGTGGAGCGCCAGCAAAAAGTACGCGGAGCTGAGCGTCTGCTGGTATTCCTTGGTGAGCGGGTCGGCGGAGAGCTCGCTGCTCAGCAAGACCCCGGCTGGCACCGCGCGGCCGCCCGCCACCGCTTGTTCCCACAAGTGCCGCAAATCCCAGGCACAGCGCAGCAGCTCGACCAGCTGCGCGATCTGCTGCGAGGTCGCGCCCGTAGTTGAGTAGCGCCTGCCTGCCGCCTACCGTCTCGCGCACGAGCGGTAACAGGGCGCGAGAGGCCGACAGCACATTCAGCCGGAAAGCGTGCTGCAGCCCGGAGGGCAGCCCTAGCCTGGAAAGTGGCAAACAGCCGGCGGCCAGCAACACCCGCCAGTACATGTTGCTGGGCTCAAAGGTAGCTGAGCCCTCCATGAAGTCGCACACAAAAGAGGCGCTGCATTCTCTGACCGTGGGCTGGGCCCCGCCGCAACCCCGCAGATACGGCGATCACTGCAGATACAAGTGCTTGCGCTGCGCCGTAGCAGAGTAGACTGCCTTCACCACAAAGCCCGCCACTGCTCCGGCTCCAGCTGTGCGGCACGCGGGTTTCTCTGCAAGCGCTGCTGTGCTAATCCCTCTACAACTGTCTTGGAGCGCGCGGCTGCGCGCAGGCGGGCTATGGCGACGACGAGTGTGTCTAGGCGCGCGCTGCACTCCCGCCGCTGCCCTTCCAGGCCCGGGGCGCCGGCCAGCGCCTGACGTTCGCACGGGGGCGCACAGCGCACGAACTGGCCCCTGGAGCGCATGGTCATGCCCAGGTGCGCGAGCCGTTCTAGCCGCTGCACAAGCGTCTCGTGCAGCATGCGTTCTTGCTGCACCAGCCTCACCACGGTCAGCAGCGACGTCACGGGGGCGACAGCCGCGCAGGCTCCAAATTCCAGCACCTGGCGGACGCGGACTAGTACGCAGGCCTGTAGCACGCGCTCCTGGCAGTGCCCCTTGCGCTTGCCGCGCTGCGACTGCGCCGCGCGCCAACAGCCAACGCGGCCGCGGTTGCAGCGCGCCACGACGTAAGGAGCGGGTGCGCCTCCCAGGCGCTGGCGACCTCGGCGGCTAACAGTTCGGCGGTGCGCGACTCCAACACAAGGGCCGCCGCCCTGGGTTCTAGGTCGGCCAGAACTGACAGGCCGCAGCGCTCCGTGGCCTCCCAGAACTCTGTCTTGTCCAAATGTTCGAATTGCGCCGTGAGCAGCTCGCGTGCTGTGGTCCGGGAACGGGAGCGCCGCCAAAATCGACTGCCGCGCGGCCCCCAGCTCGGCCTCAGTGAGTTCGGCCGCCGGGAAGGGAGCCGGCTCCTCACCCTTGGCTGAAACCAGCGCCTACGTATCCCACAGGTAAGCGCCACAGAGCTTGCACGTCAGGACGAGCGCCTGGTACATTTGTTTTTGTGTGGCATCAGGAACTGCTCTGGGAACTCCAGATGGCCCTGGTGGCCCGGGCACGAAATGACATCCCCGCCGCACAGTTCGCAGCGCCCGCTCTGCGGGTCCACACGCAGGCTGCGATCGTCAAAGGTGAAATCGTCGGGGTTTTCGTCCGTGCCGCGGCTGCTCAGACAGCCCACCGACACGTCGCGGATCGTGCTGTCCGACGGGATGCACGCAGCTACCGAGGACGGCGGCCGTCAATGGCGAGTGTGCGTCACGGGCCTAGCACAGGTGGCGGGGGTCCATTTGCTGTGCATTCCTGGCAGCAGAATATGTTGTTCGTGTCCATTCCCCTCCAAATTCCCCCCTGCGCGCCTGCTCCGGGAGAAAACTTTTTCTTGGCAGTTTATTTGTTCAAAACACGGCGCAGGCGGGAGGGGGTCCGGAAAGAAAAAGAAATACAAGCACAAAAAAGGACTAAATCATGGAAGCTCATGAAATTTCCACCCCCCCCCCCCTCTCTCTCTTTTTCTCCTGCTTCTTTTCCTGCCGCCCCCCCCCCCTCCCCCCGTCCCGCACTCCCTTGTTTTTTTTTCTTTCTGACTAGGAAAAAAACAAGGGGGGGGGGGGGGAAGGAAGGCGAGAGGGATTTTTCGGGGGTGGGGGGGGGGGGCGTAAAGCAAATATGGGTGGGGTGGGGGGGGGGGCGGAAAGGTGCGGCGTGTTCAGACTGGAAGCGTACAGTTTTTTTTTCCTTTTCCCACACCTCTCCCCTCTCCTTTTCCCATTTCTTTTCCTTTTTTATAGCACTCTTTTGTGTGTGTGTGTGTGTGTGTGTGTCTGTATTTTCTTTTCCTTGCTTTTTTTTGCTGCCGATGTTTGCAGAGCAAGAGAGAAAAAAAGAAAGGTGACAGGATGCTGCCACACGTGCAGTTGCTCCTGCCGTTCCTGTCAACTAAAGAGTTGGCGGCCCTCGGTGCCAGCGCCCGGGACCTTAATACAAACGCTCTGTGCGAGAGGTTGCGGCAAGGGAAGCGCTGGAACAACTTCTTGGCCGAGCTGCTACAGCAGCCCGACCGCTACGCCAGGTTGGCGGTCTCCGTCAAGGCGCTGGCCCCTACGGGCGGTCTGCGTCACAAACATGCGTTCTGGAACGGGCCCGCGGTCTTCCGGTGCGCGCCGCTCGCGGACCTGACCTCGCAGCTCGCGTGCCGGCGCGTCTACAGCATAGTCAACCTGGTAGCCTGCTGCCTGGCGCTCAGGCACTTGCCGAACATTTGCTGCTCACCGTACTTGACCACCGGGGTTTGCACGAGGAGACGCATGCAATATCAGCGGCGCCGTACGCCATGCTAGTGCGCCAGGAAACGGCCAGGCACCTATCGTTGCGCGCCTTCACAATCAAAGACCTACCAGCCTCCGCCGAGGAGGCGATGTCTGTGATGGACTTACAGGTCTATGTGTTACGGCTCGAAAACCCCGCTTTTGTGCAGGCCGCCAGCCCGAACACAGTCAGGTTCCTACAGCCCACGCCGGTGGAGGCTCCGTGTCCGTGTTCGGGACGCCTCTGGCCTGGGTCGAGCTCTCGGTGTCGGTGCGCTCGCTGACGGTCGTCGACTGCCACTGGAGCCCGGGCACCACGCTGTGCGTCTGGTCCCACAACACGCAGGGCCTGGAGCTAGCGCTGGAGCGGGCCCCGTAGGTTGCCGGGCTGCGAGTGCGGTCCTCGTTGCTGGCGTCGCTCAAGCTGTTGGACCTACCCTGCCTGGAGACAGTTGAGGGCTGGCCGCTGTCCACCGCGGGCGTGGCGGTGGGCTCACTGTGCGCGCTACACTGCCAGGCGCTACGCGGGTTTCAGCACTTGCTGGTGCTCGAGCATGCTGTTGGGCTACTGCTCGGTCCTGGCCAGCACTGCAGACAGCCCGCTGTCGTTGGGGTCGCGGATGGCCTCGCTTACTCTTGTGTGTTGCCCGCAGATTGTCTGGTTGAGTGAGACCTGGTCGCCCTGACACCTATCGCTGTAATACACTCTCAGCTCATCGCCGGTGACGCTGGATCGCACACCATGCCAGATCTCGCACCTGGCCGTCCAGCTGCCCCGCGGCTGGGAGCACGAGATTGTCTGTGGCCGCGCCGCGGTGGGCAGGCTGGAGCTGCGGACTTGGTCGAGGGCTGGCCTGCGTCACACGGACCTCGACGTCACTGACAAACTGTTCGTCGAGCTAAGGAGGGCCGCGGGCGCCCGGCCACACGCTGCTGCGGCGGCTGGGGCTGCCGCCCGTCACGACCGTCAGGACTGGCCGCCGGGGCGCGGTTGACACTGACTGTTCTCCGGCTCGCCCTCGCTGGTGAGTGTAAAAAGCGGGGCTGCCCTGCAGGCCTGTGTGGGTGCCCGCCTAAGAGAAAACAGGAACTACAAACAAGAGGCCGGGAGTGTGCGAGGGGCCAGCAACAGCTGGCGTCAATTTGGGGGGGGGGGGGGGGGGGGGAGGGGATGACGACTATTTTTTTTTATGGCAGCCAAGAGAGGGAAAAATAGCTTAAATCTGTAGTTGTGCAAACTAAATTGAGAAACAATACTCAACGCTTTGCCGTTTTTGTGAACAAGATTCCAAAATGAGTGCTACTTTAATTACAACGGCTTACAGTTTTGAAATCACGGTGCCAATCATGTAGCAGGAATTCGTTGAACGTAGAAATCTTCTAATTTCTGGTAATGCAGCAGCGTGACATCCAGCTCGGGCCCTCGTTGTCCGACACTGTTCCGCACTTTGGTTATGCAGCAGGCGCGATTAATAGCTTTCGCGATCCATTCGCGATCGTTGCCAAACACCCCGCCGCTCACAAACGTCAGGAACACTCGACGGTGTCCAGCTTTGACCGCCATTTCGAGCACACACCACAACGTCGATTCGTACAGCGACTCCAGGACCAGCTGCGTAAATTCGCGCCAGAATTGCTTGTCGCCGCCGGATTGCTTCACTGCATAACTAACACCCAGCGCCGAGCACAGCACCTGATGCACGAACTGGCCGCCACCGCGCGAGGTGCTGCGCAGAGAAAAGTTCTCGTAGCCGCGTTGCGCGAAGGGCACCTCAGCGTTTGTGACTAGGCCTACTTGCGGTAGGCGCCGGATCTCGTCATTCTTGTCGTCGGTTAACTCTTGTAAATAATTGTTTATAATTTTCATGTCGGCTTGCTGGCACTGCACGTAATCGTTCTTTACGCACAGACTTGTCGCGCCTTTCGATTTTTCCTTGAGGTAATTGATGACAGGCTGCAAGGTGTTCAGCTGGTCGGCGCGCTGGCCGTACCCGTTTTCTATCGGCAGACAGTACTGCCGATAGAACAGCGCTGGTGCCGCCGCCAGCGCACAGTCGGGCCCCTGAGTGCGATCGTATACGTAATCAGTGAGGCCGTGCTCAGGCGTTTTCTCGGAACTGGAGAACTCAAGGCAATTGAACTGCGAGGCGACCTGGAACAGGCCACTGTTTTCTTTTTTGCAGTGGTCGTTGAAGGCGGAGTGCGTAATCTGGAGTGAGAACGTCACGCTGCCTGGTTGTGAGAAACGGTCGCACGCATCCTTTGCCCGTTGCCTGATTCTGTCTAGCGAAACGAGCTCGAAGCCGCCCGCTATGAAGGCGCGACCCTCGTTCTGGAGCAAAAAAACTTCTTGGCCCTTGACGTAAACCCGCTCCACGCTGAACAGGCCTTGCATGCTCTCGTATTCAAATTCAATTAACCGGTCTCTATGATGCACGTTTTCCTCCCTCTTGCCAAACTGCCGCTCAAACCATTTGTGTTCTTCAAAAGACATATCTTTGGCGTCCGCTCTGTGGGCCGTTGACGCGAGGCTGCGCCGTCGCCGTTCCCATTCAACGGGGCGGCCTCGAACTGGCGGGACCCCAGATGCTTGACGCCGTCTAGTATGTGCAGCGCCAGGGCCAGGGCGCCAAAGCAGCTGTACGTTCGCGCGCGATCGCCTTTGAGCGTGTAAACAGGCGACTTCCAGTTCCAGCGGGCGGACGAACCATTCAGCAATTGGACGACATCGTCGAGCAGCTCTGTGGGCGTCTTCAAACCCTTGGCTTCATGTTGCGTTTTTAGCTGCTTGCTAATTTCCTGTGCCAGGCCTTGCAGAACCAATTGTGGAAAATCGTTGGCACTGGCAGTCAGCGCGCGATGCAGAACCTTGGCAGGCAAAGAGGAGAAGCTTGCCACGGTCGACGGCCTGGCAAATCTGCCGAGGGGCCAAGGGAAGCTGGCGGAAGCAGAGCCGCTGTACCGCCGTGCGCTGGCAGGCCGCGAGGAGAAGCTGGGCGCCACGCATCCTGACACGCTTGCCTCGGTCAACAACCTCAGGCAAATCTGCTGAAGGACCAAGGGAAGCTGGCAAAAGCAAATACTGTACCGCCGTGCGCTGGCAGGCCGCGAGGAGAAGCTGGGCGCCACGCATCCTTCCACGCTTGACTCGGTCTACAACCTAGCACTCTTGATGAAGGCTTAACGCAATGTGGCAGAGGCCAAGGATTTAATGTGTCGTGCTGCGAAAGGCTACGAGTCAGTCTATGGACCTTCCCATCCCGAGACGCTTGATGCAACGCAGCAGCTCCGAAGTCTCGATGACCAGAATGGCTGTACATGCATATGCGCATAATTGGTATTTAGCTTCTTGTTAGTCACGGAGCCAGATTACAGCAATATGAACTTTGCTTGGCACATGAAGTCAATACTGACGGAAACGTGATTGACAGTCCCATGAGCTCTTGATGTAAAAAGTACTTTTTCACACTGATCAACTTTAATAAGAGAATGCTTGCCACTAGTAGGGATAAGTGGGAAGCGCAAGAGTTAGAATGGAAATGGTACAAGGATTTCTTACTAAAACCAAACGAAGGGAAGAAACACAGTGAAGACAGGAAGATGAGAAGGAAATGGAGAAAGGAAGCCCAGAGAAAAGAGATGAAAAGAAAGGGGGCAGGGAAACGGTGGGAAAAAAGGAGTAGAGAAAGAAAAATAAAATAAAAAATAAAAAGGATGAACGCAAAAGTAATAACTTACAATGAAGTCACTAGAAGGAGACAGTGAAAGCTAAAAGAGGAGAAAAAAGTCAGGGGATAAGAAGATAGGCAGGGCCCGGAGAACGAGGGGTAAAAGAAACTTGAAAGGAAGAAAGGAGGGAAGTGTTCTCGTAAAATTTATCAGACACTTAATTTTCAAATCGTCACTGGGCATGACGTTCAACTGCGTCCGGTCTCAGCTCTGCATGACTTGAAACTGTGACTGCTTTTTTTATATTTCATTCTCTCTCTCTCTCTCTCTCTCTCTCTCTCTCTCTCTCTCTCTCTCTCTCTCTCTCTTTCTCTCTCTCTCTCTATGTTTTTTTTTTTTTTTTGGCACGGTTTTTTTTTCAAGTTTTTTTTTCATCAGTGAACGATCTTTTTCTTCATCAGTGAACGATCTTTAATATTATATAATACCTGGTAAATTTAATCAGTAGTAAAGAAATCTTGCTTTTTGAAGAGCTGAAAAGGAAACATGTAAGAGGGCCCGCGAACATATTACTACAATAACAGTAATAACTTCAGTAAAACAGGGGAGAATCAAGAAAGAGGTCACGTAGCATTAAGACAAGTCGGACTACTAGGAGAAAACTTGGGAAGTTAAATCATCAAATCATGATATAGATGATATATATATACTATATATATATATAAATATAAATATAAATATAAATGTAAATATAAATATAAATATAAATATAAATATAAATATAAATATAAATATAAATATAAATATAAAAATCAGTAATATATATATTATGGATATATATATATCATCGAGTCATATAATATTATCATATGTTAAATTTTACCGCCCGGGCCCTAAAGGTCTTTAGTGGATTTGCCGGCCCCCCGGCGGCACTGTTTACTAATAATGAAGTTATATACTATGATTAATAAAAATATTGTAGCGTCAGTCCCTGCTTCAACAGTAAAGAGGCGAGCAAGATCACATTTGAGGTTTCGTAACCCACTATTTCGTGCGAGCGGGCCGCAAATAACTAGAGCAACCGGCTATTAATCATCTATAATGTATTAAAATCATTTTATTAATAATTTTCCAAAATGAAAGATGATTGAAGTTGAACTTCGGCGAGTGACAGTATACTTTATTGACTAGCAAAACTGAGCTGGCGGCCCGGCGTGCCTTTTAAGTTTTAGCGGGCTGGCCCTGCCTCCCTACGTCACCTAGGGAGCACTGCAGAGTGAAATTTGTGGACAGGTAGAGCAGGCGAGTTGAATTCGAGAAACTGTCCGGGCCACGAACTGGTAAAACACACCATCAAGTTTCGATCACTTTTCAAAGGAATTTATTAATACATCGTTATTAATATGGGCGGTGGAAAAACACGTATTTTGAATTTAATTCGTCAGAATATTTCCGGGGTATCGTCCAAAAGAGTTTCAAGTCTCAGAGTCTCTTTTATATACCACGCTATGATATACAGATCACACCGCCGGGAGAATACATTAATATCATGATCACGTGATCATCAAGTCCAAAAGGAGGGGGGAAAAAGTCCTTGGTAAAAGAGAGGCTCCGAGACTTCGTCTCGATGCTTTTGTCTTTTTGTCCTTGTCGTTATTAATATGGTCGTCGTTCTCGCGTCGTCCTCGTGCTTGTCTTTGCCCTTGTCGTCTCAAAGAGGCGGGCGAAGTCTTTGACAAAATGATGTTCTTTGTCGTTGTTGTGCTTGTCCTTGTCCTCGTCCTTGTCCTTGTCCTCTTGTCTTCTCAGAGGAGGCAGGCAAAGTCCTTGACGAAAGGGACGTTCTTTGTCCTTGTCCTTGTCCTTGTCCTCGTCCTTTCCTTGTCCTTGTCCTTGTCCTTTTCCTTTTCCTTGTCTTCCTGTCTTCTCAGAGGAGGCGAGCAAAGTCCTTCACAAAGGGATGTTCCTTCGACCACGGTGACTCATCTCGACCATACCTGAACGTCATGTAATGTAATGTAATGTAAATGTAATGTAATGTAAATGTAATTAAATGTAATGTAATGTAAAATCTCCTCCTCCTCCTCCTCCTCCACTACCACCAACACCACCTCCTCCTCCTCCTTCTTCTTCTTCTCCTCATCCTTCTCCTCCTTCTCCTTCTCTTTTTCCTCCTTCTCCTTCTCCTTCTCCTCCTCCTCCTCCTTCACCTTCTCCTCCTCCCCCTCCTCATTACATACATACATAAGTAGTATGCTCCTTCTCCTCCTTCACCTCCTCCTCCTCCACCTCCTTATTATATATATATATATACATTCCAAACGTTTTCAGGCCTCCGATGGAATCTATAGTATATTATACGTTTTACATGCATATTTGTTCGCTCTCATAGTCTTCTCATTACATTACATTACATTACATTACACTACATTACATTACATTACATTATTTGCATTAAATTACATTGCGAAGGAGGAGAAGGAGGAGGAGGAGGAGGTGGAGGAGGAGAAAAAAAAAGAGGAGGAGGAGGAGTAGAAGGAGAAGGTGGAGGAAAAGGAGGAGGAAGAAGAAAAGAGGAGAAAGAGGAGGAAGAGGAGGAGGAGGAGGGGGAACATGGGGTGGAGGAGGAGAAGGAGGAGAAGGAGGAGGAGGAGAAGGAGGAGAAGGAGGAGGAGGAGGAGGAGGAGAAGAAGAAGAAGAAGATGATGAAGAAGGAGGAGGAGAAGAAGAAGAAGAAGAAGAAGGAGGAGGAGGAGGAGGAGGAGGAGAAGGAGGAGAATGAGGAGGAGAATGAGGAGGAGGAGGGAGAAAGAGGAGGTTAAGGAGGTGGAGGTGGAGAAGGAGAAGGAAGAGAAAGAGGAGGAGGAGAAGGAAGACAAGGAAGAAGGAGAAGGAGAAAGAGGAAAAGGAGAAAACGGAAGAGGAAAAGGAGAAAAAGGAGGAGGAAAAGGAGGAGGAAAAGGAGAAGGAGAAGGAGAAGGAGGAGAAGGAGGAGAAGAAGGAGGAGAAGGAGAAGAAGAAGAAGGAGAGCAAGAAGAAGATGAAGAAGAAGATGAAGAAGATGAAGATGAAGAAGAAGAAGAAGAAGAAGAAGAAGAAGAAGAAGAAGAAAGAAGAAGAAAGAAGAAGAAAGAAGAAGAAGAAGAAGAAGAAGAAGAAGAAGAAGAAGCAGAAGAAGAAGAAGAAGAAGAAGAAGGAGGAGAAGAAGAAGAAGAAGAAGAAGAAGAAGAAGAAGAAGAAAAAAGAAAAGAAGAAAAGAAGAAAAGAAGAAAAGAAGAAAAGAAGAAGAAAAAGAGGGAGGAGAAGGAGAAGGGGAAGGGGAAGGGGAAGGAGAAGGAGGAGAAGGAGAAGAAGAAAAGAAGAAGAAGAAGAAGAAGAAGAAGAAGAAGAAGAAGAAGAAGAAGAAGAAGAAGAAGAAGAAGAAGAAGAAGAAGAAGAAGAAGAAGAAGAAGAAGAAGAAGAAGGAGGAGAAGGAGGAGAAGAAGAAGAAGAAGAAGAAGAAGAAGAAGAAGAAGAAGAAGAAGAAGAAGAAGAAGAAGAAGAAGAAGAAGAAAGAAGAAGAAGAAGACCATAATTTTCCGAAGTCTCTATTAAAGGGCTCATACAGTTCCTCGAGGGCGGTTCTGGACTTGTCACTAACGTCATGCAGTGGCACCTGCTCAAACACATAAGGTCGGGTGAAAAATTTCGGCCACCTCACCTTTCGGCCAACCGTAAATACAGGGAATTTGGGCTAAACTTTTATTTGTGGACAACAAATGTACCATATTACCGGCCAGCCGAAATTCTTCACAACTTCGAATAGCTAATGTACCTCTAGCGAGAGAAACAAAGAAAGAAAGAAACAAGAAAGAAAAGAAAGAAAGAAAAGAAAGAAAGAAAAGAAGGAAAAGAAAGAAAGGAAAGAAAGAAAGAAAGAAAGACAGGCATATGGATCAGTGTTTCATGATCTATAGTGTCATAGGCTTTCGATAGGTCAATAAATAGAGCAAGTACATACCTTCCTGGGCCTTTGAGGTTTTGGATGTGATTTAAGATGGTTTGTGTAGTGATTGTTGTGTTCGAGTGTGGTCGGAAGGCGTATTGAGTTCGGGAGAGGATGTCGTACCTGGTAAGGTGGGCCATCAGTTGCTTGTTGAGTATAGTGTCAAAGACCTTAGCAATAATCGGCAGTAGCGAGATAGGTCTGTAATTCTCAGGCAGCGTTCTATCTTTAGCTTTATATATTTCAATAACTTTAGTTATTTTTAGTGCATCAGGGTATTGGTTATGTTCTATAGCTTTATTAAAGAGCGTTGTTAATATCGGGGCAATGTACTTTGTAAGGTCTTGCATGATGGCTGGTTTTATTTTGTTTATATCTTCTGCTTTGTTTCTGTTAATTGCTTTCAGTGTATCAACTACATCATCCTGCAAAATGCGTTTGAGTGTAAAGGGAGGCAGTTTTCTCTGTGTTAGGTCTATTTCCTCTTCTCTGACTTTATGTTCTTGGGGGATTTGGGCACTGACCTTGGAGCCGACCGTCGTGTAGTGTCTGTTGAGTGCATTGGCAATACCTTTGGGGTCGGTGATTACCTTATCATCTACGCGGAGTTGGGTGGGCGAGGTCTTCAGACCTTGTGTCTGTGGGATCAGCTTTCTCAACGCATTCATACGTTTTTTTGGATCGTGACTTAGTTTTTCCATTAAGGTAGTCATGTATGCTTTCTTAGCTTTCTTAATCTCTCTATTAGTTTTATTTCTATGCTTATTATACTTAGTTCTATTACTTTTAACTGGGCATGCTATTTTTATTTCATACAGTTCTCTTTGTTTCTTAATCATGGCTCTAATTTCATTATTGCACCATGGTTTCCATTTTCGTTTCTTTACACGCTTTTCATATTTTTCTACCACTGCCTTAATAGCTGTATGTATTTTATTTATATAATTATTAGGAGTATCGTTATTTAGTTCTGGGTCAAGAACTTGCTTAAGTTCATAAATTATTTCTTCTGTTATTATTTCCTTCTTGTCTTCATATCTCTTATTACTTAGGATTTTATTATTATTTTTCTTATGTGTGATTGGGGTGTGAAAGATAGCATAGATGGGATGGTGATCAGAGATGCATGTAGGTAAGACATCAGATGTGATATCGCAGGTGAGTGTCGTTAATATAACATCAAGCAATGTATGGCTCTTTGCTTTGCGGGTGGGATTTTTGATTGTGGTGAAGAGGTTGTTGATTGCAAGGAAGTCACATACCTGTTTTGTAGGGCGCAAGAGATCAAGGTTAAGGTCACCAACAATCGTGATGCTCGTGTGTGGGGAGGCAGAGAGGATACCTTGCATGTAGTTTTGGAGCTCTTGGAAGAAAGCGCAGTCGTAGGATTGTGAAAGTGGTCTTTTGTAGATATGGAATATGGTGTGGATTGGATTATTTTTATGTTCTGTGCTGTGTATCTGCATGATTACGCCAGAGGCTTTTGAGATTTTAGATTCAGAGATTGTGATGTGCATATCGTTTTTATAGTAGACCGACACATCTGTGGTATGATAGGATGTGTATGTTGGGATTGGGAAGTGAGTGTGTGGTGTACCTGGTGTTATTTTTGATTCCGTAAGTGATATAATGTCTGGGATGAAGTGAGTGCAGTCAGGGTTGGATAGATGGTTAAGTAGGGTTTGGTGGCTTCCTGTTATACCACGGATATTCGTATGATATATAGAGAAGTGTTTGTTTACCTTGGGGGGAAGAGATGTGAGGTGTGGGTGTATGATTTGTGCTGGTGGGTGTGGTGCATTGTTGCAATTGGGTTGAGTCTGTTCTGGTAGGTGTTCCAGGGGTAGGGGGTTGGGCTGTAATAAGGAGCTCATGGCTTACTGCGGTGCCTCATTGGCAGGGAACGTCGAACTGGAACTAGACATGGTTGTATTTCCTGACCTGTTGGTCCTTGGGGAGGCAGATGAGTGGTCTGACTCACAGTTCTTGAAGTGGTTCTTCAAGTATCGAATATGAGTCAAGCGTTGGATCTTAAATCTGTTCTCACTCTCTCGTGGGCGTAGATATATCTCACCATCTGTGGTCCACACTGCTGCCACGAAATTTGGGTAGTCCTTCATGAGTTGCTTTGTGTGGTCAAGGAGTTTGCGTGTTTCAGGTGACAAGCTCTCTTTACACATGATATGGTAATCTTTACCCGTGTAATTCTGCAAGCGTGGCGTGATTTGCGAGATTTGCTTGTGCTGGGGATGCGAAGATTTATCGTACCGGACGAAATTTTTCTTCAGCTGATTACTTGCAAACCGGACTTTTATCGCAGGCGTAGTTTTTGCTGTTTCCGGGTTGTACATCTTTGCTGCATGGTCCGAGATCATTCTTTTGCAAAGTAATATGTCACCATCCTTACAGTCCATACCTTTCGCTTTCATTAAAGCTGTTACTATTTTCTGAGTTTGTTTTTGAGTTTCTTTGGAATCATATGGAATTCCGGTGATTATCGCGGTGTCCAAAGATTCGTTGTTTGGGAGTACTACCGGTGGTTCTTCCCTTTTATGTAACGGGAAACTTTCATGCAAATTGCTGTTTGCGAGATTAAAGGGTTGTTTCCAGCTGCCTTGAAGTGTGTTGTTGTTGTTGCTGTGTGATGAGGATGCACTGGAAGATTGCATGGACTGGGGTCTGCTCATGTGTGAGGTGGTGCTGTTGTTGGAGGAAAACCTGTTTCGATCTCGTTCCTCTTTGAGTTCTCTCGTTAGGCTTTCAACTTTTGCCTCACATTGCAGCAGCTTCATGGTCATGTCATGCATTTTTTTCAGCATTTCATCCATTTTTTCTTCCATCGTTTTTGGCGCGTTTCCGTTGCCGTCTTGTTTTTCAGTTTCCTCGGTTGTTTTGCTGAGTTTTCCGAATTTTTTTTCGGTGGATTCAATTCGAGCATGTTTCGCTGGTATGTTGTTGTTGTTGGGATTGTCTGAGGTGTTTGCTCTTGATGGTGTTGATGGTTTTGCTCTCTTCTGGGAGGACATGATGCTTCTTGAATAATTTCCCGTGAACTACTACTACTACTACTACTACTACTACTACTACTACTCTACTACTACTACTACTACTACTACTACTACTACTACTAATAATAATAATAATAATAATAATAATAATAATAATAATAATAATAATAATAATAATAATGATAATAATAATACCGATAATGATAATGATAAGACTACTACTACCACTACTACTACTACTACTACTACTACTACTACTACTACTACTACTACTAGGCCTAGGCCTTCGGTTTAATGAAGTTAACAATTTAACCTCTGGTCGATCCATACAAATCGTTAGCTACTACTACTACTACTACTTCTAATAATAATAATAATAATAATAATAATTTTAATAATAATAATAATAATAATACTATATCTGAGGCGTACTGATGCAGCTAATGGCATATCCTCAACGGACATAAGCCTCCAATACCCTTGTTCGAGGTCCTCCACCCCCCCGTGTCAGTCTCTCGCCTGATGATCGGCCACCGATGGAGCTCCTGAGGGCAAGACTGCACTAAGCCAGGTTATTCCGCAGTCCCAGCAACCTCTTGCAAAACGTCACCGAATGTGCAAGTGCATACACCAAGCGCGGTTGCTAGAGATGCCTCGAAACCCCACCCAAAACAATCTGGTGTCTGCTGGGTCCTGGGCTATCAACCAGCATATGCAGAGTTTAAGATCTTTTACGCGCGCAACGACCCTCCTCCCCAGCATCTACCACCAAAGGGTTATGAGTTGGCGTCACAGTTTAACGCCTTGAGGCCATTGGGCTGGAACTCTGTTTAGCAAGTGTGACTAGGTTTTTTCATCGGGATTTCCCTCAAATATGTCACAGTCAACACTCCAAGGCAGATTTACTATATCTGAGGCGTACTGATGCAGCTAATGGCATATCCTCAACGAACATAAGCCTCCAAATAATAATAATAATAATAATAATAATAATAATAATAATAATAATAATAATAATAGACTTATCAGTCAATTGGCCTTTGATCCTGTCAGACATGTGCCTCCATTGGTAGCACGGGACCGTTCGGTGACGCGGCTCCGCTCCAAAGACTCGACTGGCAGTGCAATGTGCAAATGAGCGTGCTGTGCATGTGCAAGTGGGTGCAAGGAGTGAGAGGAGTTATCTGCCGAGAAGAAGTCCGCGACGCTGCGCTGACCTCCACCTACAACAGATCTAGCCAGACATTCTACCTGACTAGGCCTTCCCCTCCTTCTACCCACCTCCTGAACGACCGTGAGGTCGATCACCTCCTCCTCCTCCGCCTCCTCTGCCTCCCTGGTCTGCGCCTCCAACTCCTCCCACTCCTTCCAGATGGTGGCAACAAACCTTCCTAACTCCTCCTCCACCTCTTCTGGGACAGGGATAAACAAAACGCCGAGCATCGCCGCCATCTTTTCATCCTCCCCCTTCAGCCATTCCTCTTTGAAGAGCCTCATCTCCTCCTCTGCCTCCCGCAGTTCCCTGTGATAAAGCCCTCCTCGATTCAGCATGAGGGGCTGCCGGGCTTGCGCCTCATCGATAAACTTAAACAGTGCCTCACGAGAGCTCGCAAACGTTGGGCAATGCAGCAGGAAGTGACGTAACGACTCGTTAACCTCAGTGCCACACAAGGCGAAACAGCTTGAGCAGTCCGGCGAGCATGAGCCAAATTTGGATCGGTAGAGGCGAAGGCGATTGTTGCAGCTCAACAATCGCCTTCTGATAAGGTTGTGACTTCCCCCCTCCAGCGCCCGCCAACGTGGGAAAGCAGCGGGAAGACATCTGGCTAAGCAGCACCCTAAGCCCATCAGAGGGCTTAGCCTGCCGCTCCCAGCCAGCTACTTCCTGCCGGACAGACCATTGCTTTACCACCTCGTTCCAGTTCGCCAGAGCGGCCCGCCAGTCCTTATCATCTACCGTGCCATCCTCGTTCACGACCCGCTTGAGCGCATCCAAGCCCTCCCGCAGCCTGTGATCTGCTAAGATCAAATTTTCCGTATCTTCCTTCCATTTGCACCGACCCGTGTTGTAAAGCCTGCGTGTTAGCGCTGTGTTGCCCAGTAACTCGATGCGCCCTAGGAACCGAAGCCGGGCCGCCTTGGCAAGGATGCTAAAACTCGGCGTGCGGCCTAAACCCCTGGTGATGCAGCCGCTTGTGCGCGTACCAACACCCAAGATGACCCGCAGGGGCGCTACCAACGCGCCCTCCAGCTTACTCAGCTTGTTGGCGCCCGGCAGATCCCAAAAAGCCGATGCGTAAAGCAACTTTGCGCCAACCATTTGCTGCCAATTCATCAGCCGAAGACGCGCTGGAACTTCATGGGCAATCCAGAGGGGGTAGCAGGCAGCCGTTCCCGCTACAGTGATTTCCGCCGCCCGCTTCGCTTGCGGTTTATCGGAGAGGGTGTCCGTGAGCAGAACTCCCAGGTATTTGTAGTGGTCGGTGACGTTGAGAACCTTGCCCCGGAACCTCACGCATGGGGGCGACTTTTTTGACTTGGCGTGCCCGTATATCGGCATGACTTCCGTCTTGCCCGGTTTCAGGTTGATTTCAAGCCGATAGTCCTCCACGAATGTCGCCACGACATTTACAATCTGTTGAAGCTCCGTGACACTATGCGCAATTACCGCAACGTCGTCGGCGTAAAGCAGGGTCCGTATGTCTTCGATGCGGTTGAGGTCCTCGATCTCCAACTCTTTCGCGATTCGGACCGTTAGCTCATCCATGAAGACGTTGAACAGCGACGGTGACAACGGCGACCCTTGCTGAACTCCCATCTCTTCCAGCACTTCACCAGTGAGTTCGCCATCGACTAGCACTCGCGATGACGTTCTTCGGTAAAAACGCCGCAGAATGCGATAGAACTTGCCCTGTACCCCCATCTGGGTTAGCCTCTGAAACAACCCGGCCCGCCAAACCGTAGGGAATGCCTTTCTCAGATCCACGAACAAAACGAAAGAACGGAGGCCAGCTTGTTGTCTAAGGCGCAGACGCTCCTTAAGGACAAAAATCTGGTCCCCCGTACTACGTTTTGGCCGGAACCCACCCTGCTCTGGGCGAAGCCTGCCCGGCTGATCGATGAAAGCCGTAAGCCTCGCCGCCATAAGGGACAGATACATCTTACCCAGACAGCTCAGAATCGCGATGTCTCTCCAATTTTCCGGATCGGTTGGGTCGCCTCCTTTTGGGATGTTGACGATAATCGCTTTGCCCCAGTCGCTGGGGGTGTATTCGCACGATTTCAACCAGTTGAAGAAGCGCACCAGAAAGCTCACAATCCGCGTGCCTCCGTACTTGAGCATCTCGTTCTTGATCTTATCCGGTGAGCACGCTTTGTGATTCTGGAGATTTTCCTGGCAGAGCTCCACTTCCTTCTCGGTGTAATCATAGTCCAGCGGGCCCGTCTCAGTCCGGATCTCCTCGGCTTGCGCCATGGCCTCGAATTGGTCGCGCAGGTTGTCGTTATACTGGAAGGTTTCGCGGGCCTTCCGCTCGGGCTCAATCCGCGCTGCTTCCTCATCAGAACCGACTTCCTCTACACATGCATCCTCCAAAAACTGGTTTTCTTTGGGGACCACCATACGTCGGCGGTATTCTTCCCATTCTTGTAGTTTTTCCCGGAGTGTGCATGCCAGAGTGCCATCGGGCTTCCGAACAGGAGCAGAAGCGTTCGACCGCCGAACCCCGCCCAAACGCTTTGACAGCTTCCAGTACGTGGCCATGGTAGCGCTCCTGAAGTTGGCAGCGGTGTCATTCTGGACCCGCTTCCACGCTTGCTCCTTCTTCTCCTTGCATAACCTTCTGACCGCCTTCCTCGCTTCTTTATATCTTTGCCAGGCCTCTCGGTTGGCCTCATTCCTTCGCCAGAGGCCGTATGCCTCTCTCCGTCGCGCAATCGCTTCCCTAAGACTCTCATCAAACCATGCATTAGTAAACCCTGGCCTAATCACCCGAACTCCCAAGACCTTCACGGCTGCGCCCGTGAAAGCTCGGACCACTAAGCTAGCGACCCTATCTACCTCCTGCTGAAGCTCATCCGGGTCCTCCACTGCTGATAGATCTGGGAGGCCATCTGGCAACAGCCCCGATATACCAGCTGCAAAGGTCTCGTCGTACTTCAACCTAAGCTTAGACAGCTCACTCTCCTTACCCTCAACTACCCTGCCTATCAAGCGCTCTGCCTTGAATGCTTTGTACCTCTTTACCTGCTTTTTGGGGGGTGGCTGTCCCCCCCAGACCAG
>WBZZ01001359.1:57500-67500 GCA_019918135.1 Paulinella micropora
CGGGGTCGAGCCGAACACGATATAGCCATCAGCGTCGATCGCGAATGCCTGTTTCCCTCTCCAAAACCTGTGCTTGATCTCCGCGATGCGTATATAACCATTCCCGCCTACGGGGACATAGAGTGACTCTATGACAAAGCGGTAGACTTTGTAGTAGCCCTGGCTAGTAAGAGTGAAAGTCCTGTAAAGCTCGGAGACTAGCCAAGTAGGCATGTCGCTGCCGAAGCGGTACAGCTCTGTCCAGCTACTGGGAGTAGCGGACGCTTCGTTGGAGCCGAACACCGCTATCCGCCGGGGCCAAGTAGACCACTGGTTGACCTCGGCCAGGCGCGGATACCAGTCAAAGTCCTTCAGGCGCATGCTAGTCCCGTCCACGAGACGCAGCTGAAACCAATCTCCCTGTACCCCGTTAGTTGATTGCACAGTGTAACCGAGACCAGTGACGAGCGATGCAGTGTAGACCCCGCTGCTGTTGTAAAATATCTTGCCTAAAAAGCCCGTGTCACCTGTGGTAATATTGTCAAACATTCTCCACGGCTGCCAAGTATCGCCATAACCTGTTTCATAAGCATAGGCTGACAATGACCACGTGGCGCTGTTAGACGAGGCGTTGCTCCAGACAGGGTCCCGAGTTGCCGCTGCTGTCCAGTGTGACCAAGGCCGTCTGTCCGGTAGAGGGCAGAGACACCGGCAGCTTCAGTGCAGTAGGCCTTGTTGGCAGCGTCGGTACTGACGAGCGGCGCCGCTATGTTCTTGATCGCGGGGCACGACGTGTAGTCAAAGCCAAAGTGGTTGATTCCGCACCAGCTAGAACTCCCTCCTGCCTTGATAGTAGCAACCACGATGGCCACGTACCGGGCGGGCCTGGCGGTGTCGGTCGGCGCGAGAGTGATGGCAGTGCCGTCGACAAAGGTGTACGAGCTAGTGTGCCACAGCGTCCAGGTAGTGCCGTCTAACGACGTGCCCACCTGCCAAGTCTTTGGCGATTTATCCAGACCGCTGGACTGGGCTTGCAGGTAGTACTGTTGCAGGACGACCCCAGTGCCAAAATCTAGCTGGAGCCACTCTCCGGAGTACACTACACCCGAAAATGTCTTGCTGGAACTGGAAGTGTAGGCGCCGCTCGTGGCATTGTAGGTACTAGTGTTGCTCTGCCAGGAAAAGTTGGAGCATGTGTTGAAGCCGTCGTACGCATTGCCGTTCCCGGAAGTGGACGCACTCGCAACCAGGCCGTTCCAGCTGTTACTCGCCATGCTGTCAGGCTTCTTCACGTACGAAGTGGCTACAAGGCTCAGACCATGCGAGATAGCCTGGTCCCCGTACAGCAGCGCGCCGTCGGAGCCCAGCGACACCAAGCTAGTACTGCTTGGTAGTGCGGTCGGCAGCTTGAGCGCAGAGGTGCCGGACGCCGGAGCGGAAAGGGTGCTAGTGCCTCCCGCCCCGCTGAGCGATAGCGAGCTGGCAGCCCCTGTCGCGAGCTGGCCACCAGAGTCGAGTGTCACTAGCAAAGTGCTGCCAGGCAAGGACACGGGCACCTTGAGCGCAGAGGCACTCAGCTGCCCCGCAGAGGTCAGCGACGTCAGCGAAGTGCTGGCGGGCAGCGCACTGGGCAAGCTCAGCGCAACCGTCCCCGTGCTCGCGATCGTGCTGGTACCAATCGTCAGTGGCGACGTGTGTGTGCGCCAGTCTACGTAGGTCTTGTTGGTGGCGTCCGTGCTGACGAGCGGCACCGCTATGTTCTTGATCGCAGGATACACAGTGTAGTCGAAACCAAAGTGTACGATTGCACAATAACGGGATGTTCCTCCTCCCCCCTTTATGGAAGCAACCACGATGGCCACATACCGGGCGACCCTAGCAGTGTCGGCCGGCGTAAAGGTGACGGAACTTCCTTCAACAAAGGTGTACGAGCCAGTGTGCCAGAGCGTCCAGGAGTAGTGCCGTCTGTCGAAGTGCCCACGTGCCAGGTCTTCGGCGATCTACCCAGGATACTAGTGTACTTTTGCAGGCAGTACTGTTGCAGGACAACTCCAGTGCCAAAATCCAGTTGGAGCCACTCGCCAGGGTACGCCACACCAGAAAACGTTCTGCTGACATTGGAAAGGTAGGCGCCGCTCGTAGTATTGTAGGTATCAGTGTTGCTCTGCCAGGCGTCTATCCCTGTATTGAAGGCATCGAAAGCAGCGCCGTTCCCAGAAGTGGACGCGCTCGCGACCAGGCCGTTCCAGCTGTTGCTCGTCATGCTGTCTGGCTTCTTCACGTACGAAGTGGCTGCAAAGCTCAGGCCATGATAGATGGCCTGGTCCCCGTGCAGCAGCGTGCCGTTGGAGCCTAGCGACACCAAGCTGGCAGGCAGCGAGCTAGGCAGCGAGAAATTGCTTTGGGACATTTCGTACGTGCTCGGGTTGTACTGCAGCACCATCTGGCCTGAACCGCTCGCTTGGCCCGACCTCACCTGCCTGATGGTGGTCGAACCAGCTATGCTAACATTCATGTCCGCACCGCTCGCGTTCAGCACGATCGCGTTTGTTGCAGGTACCGATAGGGCGTTATCGCACCCGCCAATCGCAATGCTGTCCGCCCCCAACACGGCGCCCGCATGTGACCCGATAGCTACGGACCGCGCTCCTTGGTTTGTGGTGCCCGCATAATATCCTATCGCCACGGCGTTGTCGCCTTGATTCTCGTTTCCGGTAGTATCTCCCACTGCGACAGCGCCCGAGCCTTGCGTAACCATCCCAGTATAATCGCCTATCGCTATGCTGGCTGCCCCTTGCTTCATGTCCCCGCCGGCCAGGTAGCCTACAGCGAGCGCGCCGCTAGCCTGTCGGAAGAGATTCTCTATCGTCTTGGTGTTGATCACGCCCGTTTCCTTCACCAGTATGCCGCTAGTGACGGGCATGGGCAAGAAGTCGCCCTCCGCGTAGCTCATGGCTCCGTCCGCTCCGGCCGCCAACAGCTTCGTACTTGCAGGAAGCGAGGCCGGCAGCTTGAGTGCACAAGAACCACTGGAAGGAGCCGAAAAAGTGCTGTTGCCGCCAGCCCCTGTCAGCGTGAGCGTCGACGAGCTTAATTGGCTGCTCAGGCCTAGCACGCCGTCTGGGTCCATGGTCACGATACAGTCGTTTTGGGTAGGCATGACCGACGGGAACTTCACCGCTCCTGCCACCTGGTGGTCGACGTACGCCTTGGGCGCCAGCTGCGAGTCCTTGGTCGGATAACTGGTGTTCTCGATGCAGCCGGCATTGTACAGCTGGTAGTCGAAGGCCAGGCTCCGCATGTACCAAACCCCCGCGCCGTTGTTTTTAGTGCAGATTACGCGCAGGTACCTGGCGTAATCGGCCGCGGCAGCTGGCGTGAACGTGCGCAGGCTGTCGCCGACAAAGGTCTGGGCCGTCTGGCTGTCCCAAGTGAACCACCGGCTGCCGTCCGCGCTATAAGCGACTACCCAGTCTCTGGGCGCGGTAATAGCACCCGCGGACGTGACGTGGTAAGCAGTGACCTTGGCGTGCTGGCCCAGATCGAGCTGGAGCCACGCGCCCGCCACGGGGAGATTATCGACCATCGTCTCGATCATGGCAGTGTAGTTGTTGCCGCTGTAGCTGTCGGGCGCAGTGGTGCCCCACAAGGTCGAGAAGTCGCTGTCATAGGCCAGGTAGGCCTGGGCGGAATTGCTAGAGGCCGATGCCACAAAGCCAGCGGAGCTGTTAGAAGTCATCCCGGCCGGTTGGTTAGTTTTCGCTTCGGTATCCAGCGTCAAGGTAATCAGGTCCGCTAGATCAACCAAGTGTGGGTTCCCGGACGTAGTCAGTCTGTGAGCAGTATTAAGCGCTACCGCGTCGTTCGCGGCCACTCCGCCCGCTGCCCATCTCACGCCCCCGTCACCGTCCGAAACAAGGACGTCGCCACTCTGTCCGTCGACCGGTAGCACAAAGTCGTCGGTCGCACCGTCGAGGCGCCGCCGCTTGTACGACCTCGCAACTTCCATTTGTTGCTGATTAAATAATATAACAAGAGGAGAAGTTTTTTAAAATTAGTTTACAGGATCTCGTCTAGAAAATTATCAACAAAGCGCATGCGTTCTTCCCAAGTGTCTCCACCAGGGATATCACGAGCGGGGTTGATGCAGGCGCCGTCGCCATAAGGGCGGCACACGAGCGAGGCTAAGTCCCGGGGATCCCCCTTTTTGCAAGTCCCGGACCAGTACAACTGGCCTTCGAAAAAGCAGGCGCCGCAAGTAGGGCAAACTGCCAACATCCCGGAACACTATAACAGTATTAAGACAGAGAATAAAAAAAAGTCAATTTAATTAGCCAAAACGCTACGTCTCTTCTAGTCCACTAACCGGAAAAACTCACAGATGCGTTTGCTGAACTTTTTCTCCTCGTCCTTCCAATACTTGTTTTTGCACTTGCGGATGGAGGCAACCGTTCTGCGGAACCTCCTCCCTTGCCTAGAGGTTTCGGGCTGAGGCAAATCAGCCGCAATGATCCATTCACTCTCCGTCGGGTCGGCGCGACCGATAACAGGCGCACAAAAGCTGGCCAGTAGCCGGCGACTGTATAGGAACTTCCGCAGCTCACGGCTGCCGGGCTTGCTCCACGTACCGGCCTCCAGTGGCTCGTAGTAGACAGGGTTGACGTATTCCCTGACCACGCTCGCAAGCACGGACGGCACACCAAACTCCTCCAGCAGGTGTACGCCCGCGTGCTCGGCCGCGACCAGCCCTGCCATCGCGCTCATCATCTGATAATCGTGTGTCTTCAGCAGCATTATATCCAACGCGGAACACCACGCGCGACCAGTAGCGTCGCGGCACACCCAACCTGCACCGCCACCAGGACCGCCACTAAAAACAAAGTAGCACTCGACTGTTCGGTCGGATATATCGGCCGGCTCGTTCATCATGTCAGATATTATGCCGCAAATCGGCTCAGCCAAGCCTATCCGTTGGTAAAAACGCGCCAAAACATCTCGGCCGTGTTCGGGCAGAGGCTCGCGAGGGGCGGTGCGCGTAAGCGGGGGCAACTCCAGGCGGCGTCGCTTGAGGGACTGGGCGTCCGTACCAGCGGTCGTTCGTTTACTCCGTCGAGTGGCAATCATTTTCGCGCGGTGGCACCTGCAGCAGCAAAAACCAGTGAGTACAAAGGCAAGGAAATTTCCCGTATTTTCCGCCGCGGTAAATTTCCGAAAGTCTGTCCACATCCAACACCAGGGCAAAAATGGCAAAGGGATTCGGTCAGGCTACTATCCACTTCTAGACTTCGGCCGAGCTCTGGTTGTGAGGCTGCAAGGCCGCCCGTTTCGTTTCCTGGCAGAAGTAACGGTTTTCTAGAAGCTTCTGTACCACTAGTAGTCCGGCTGGACCACATGTCGTATATCACTGCCTTTTTGCCTCAATATCACTGCCTTTTTTGTCCGTATCACAATATTTCGGCCATATCACAAAGTTCAAGGACATGACCGCCCCCCCATGGACCAAAAGTCGCCAATGGGGGGCGCTCCCCACCCTCTCCACCCTCCGCGTGCCCCCTGCTGCCTTCTGGACCTTTTGATGGAAATCAGGGTCTTATACAAACCAAAATCAATCAAAAGGTCCGGAATCTTCCCGGACCTTTTGATGAAAATCCGCCAGTGACCATCAAAAGGTCCGGAATTTTCCCGGACCTTTTGATGAAAATCCGCCAGTTGCCATCAAAAGGTCCCGACCAGCCGCTGAACCCTGCAAATTTCCAGGATCCGGACCTTTTGATGCAAATCAGGGTCTTATACAGGCCAGTTGCCATCAAAAGGTCCGGGAGGTGGCACCCACCGCCAAAATTCACAGGCTGGCTGGACCTTTTGATGCAAATCCGGGTCTTATACAGGCCAGTTGCAATCAAAAGGTCCAGACCAGCCGCTAAACCAGGCAAATTTCCTGGATCCGGACCTTTTGATGCCAACCAGTCTCTATACTAGCAGGATTTCCATCAAAAGGTCCAGACTGTGGCGTTTTCCCGGGGAAACCAAAAATATAGCGGGAAGGGGGGGTGGGAGGGGGGCACCCACCACCAGACAGTTCAGGGGCGGACCTTTTGATGCAAATCAGGCCTCTATACTAGCAGGAATTCCATCAAAAGGTCAGGACTGGGAGATTTCCCGGGAAATAGGGAAAAAAGAAGGGGAGGGGGGGGCGGCACCCACCACAAGATTGCTAAGTGGCGACCGCCGCTGATCAACTTGGTGGTGGCCCCCCCCTCCTCCCGCCCCTTTTTTCCCCTTTTTCCCGGGAAATCTCACAGTCTGGACCTTTTGATAGAATTCAGCCCTGTATAGGAGGGGAGATGCTATCAAAAGGTCTAAACTTTTGCAGAATTCCGGGAAGTTTTCTGTGTTATTAGTGACGGGTGGTCTTTAACAAAATGTACTTACCTCGGGCACGTTCAGTTCTCTGCACGGCCCGGTACAAGCTGTATTGCACAGTCACACACGCACACACACAAAAGTATGTAAACCAGACAGACATGTACTTTTAATAATCCAACGACAGAAAAAAATGTCTACAACCTAGCGACCTCGATGTGATACCCGCCCTTGATCCCGACGCTGATGAGGTTCGCGCGCGTCAGTGGCATCTCCCGCTTGGAACCGGCGTTGAGGATCTTGTTCTTGCGGACCGCGACGCAGTGTCCATCACACGCCACAAGCAGGTCCCCGCGTACACGGCGGCGGGCGATGTCGTTGAAAGAGGCGCTCTTAAGCAGGCGTGGTTGCCAAACGACGCCGTCTGCGTCGACGTACCAGTAATCCTTCGCGTATTTGTGGCAGAAAGAACTGAGAGAAGCAGTATGCAGGCTGCGGACGAGGCGCCTGCGATAGCCAGATTTCTTACTAGACGCCAGCGGCAGCAAGTTCAAGTACGCGTGTGTCACACAGTCTCTGTTGCCGCTGCCCTGCTCCTGTAGAACTTTTCCTGTGCCAAGTGGCACTCCCTTGCAGTCCTGCGGATAATAAGCATCTGCGTAAGCCCCCGCCAACTGCCGCTCGGCGTCGGTAGGCTCCCTCTTCAGTTGTGCCTTGAGTTCCAGGTAAATCTTCATTCTCTTCTCGCCCGCCAAGATAGCGGCCTTGAGGTGCCGCTCTCGCATCTCTAACGCGCGCCCCGAGTGCTCACTGAGAAAGTCATCTATCTTCCTCGCGATCTGGTCACATTGCGCCTTTTCTACGTCTTTGCGCTCAGACTTCACACCCAATATGATCTCCCCCTTTGCATGGTGTACGAACCAGGGGTCGTAGGTGATAAACGTGTACTCTCTGTTGGCTGTGTTGAGGGTAGACCAGCCGTCACCACGGTCCGAACCAGCCTCAGTGTGGTCGTCGTCCGACCCGTACGGCAGAGTATCTGCTTTGGCAGCAGAGTGGCCGCAGCCATCCTCATCGTCACTGCTTTCAATCATAAGTCGTTTGGCTTGCTTTGCAGTAGCCACACTCGCAGCTGTCTTGTCATCATCAACGTTGCTGCTTTGCAAGGACTCCAGCAGTTGCGCGGCCTGTCGGAAAGGAGCTAGACTCTTTGCCGAGCCGGCCGTGGAACTACCGTCTTCCTCGCATTCTTGCTCAGTGCCGTTCGTTCGGTCTGCTCGGCAGGAGCTAAACTTTCTACCGAGCTTCCCTTAGATGCGGCACTGGCTGAAACAATAGCATCAACGACTCTGAGTAACATGGACATGCAGGCGAGATCAGAAACTGCAAGGGTTTAGCGTTTAGTAAATCGTCAGTTTTTTGTAAAAAAAAATTGTGGCTGGTATTAATCCAAAAAATAAGGGGACCCGCACTTGTGGGTGGGGGTCCGGTGCCACCACACACCAGAAAAAACGTTTATTACATATTCTGATAGCGTGTGTCCTGAACGGTCGAATGCCACTTTCCCCTGCAGGAACGGACCAGCCAAATTTGCAGGGGAAAGCCGCAAAGTTTGGATTTTAAGAAATTCTAGAATCACACTACCACAAAAATCAGGTGCTTCCTGCCACCTGACGCCACCCAGCGTGATACGGTCGAAAAAGACAACACCCAGTGACATTTCGGCATTGACTTTATTGTCCGAATCAATACTTGTTTCGGCAATATCAACTGGTGGCACAGGTGACCCCAAAAACAGCAAGTCACTCGAAAGTTGTGGTTGTGGATGGCAAATGAAAATTTTCCCTGTGTGGGCCGGGACCAAAAGACAATGGATTATCCCACCCCTGGCAAATTGGCATCCTGTTCTTTCAGGTCAACCGGTAAAATAAGACAGATTGATGTATATATATATATGTATATATATATATTATATATAATATATATATATATATATATATATATATATATATATATATATATATATATATATATATATATATATATATATATATATATATATATATATATATATATGTATATATATATATATATATATATATATATATATATATATATATATAAGTTCTATATACATATATATGTATATATAATATACAGAAACATATATACATATATATATGTATATATATATGTATATGTATGTATATATATATAAAATATATATATATATATATATATATATATATATAATATATATATATATATATATATATATATATATATATATATATATATATATATATATATATATATATATATATATATATATATATATATATATATATATATAATATATATATATATATATATATATATATATATATATATATATATATATATATATATATATATATATATATATATAATATATATATATATATATATATATATATATATATATATATATATATATATATATATATATATATATATATATATATATATATAGAAACATACAGTCCCTCCAGACGGGGGATTCTTTTGTATCTTGACGCATTTTCTTTGATTTGTTTTACTTGTGAGATTAGGTCTAGTAGGTGTATTGATTGGAGGTGACACGCTTTTAAGAAAGGTGCTAAAAAAAAGTGTTCTAAAATCACGGAGGAGGAAGCAGGAAGCAGGAAGCAAGAAGCAACGAAGCAGAAGCAGGAAGCAGGAAGCAGGAAGAAGAAGCAGGAAGCAGGAAGCATGCGCAAGGCACCGCAGCAGTAGCAAGAACGAAAATTTTGTGTAACACACGTTGACAAAACACTCTGTATGCTGTGTTTTAGGGGCCGAAACCAGTGGTCCAAAATCAACGGAACAACAGCAGGTTTATTGGTGCTGGCTTGAGCGGCCCCAACTGTCTAACGGCAAAAAAAAGCCAATCCATATCATCCCGCGTCCCCCAATTGGCAAACTCGACATGTGACCCAATATGCAACAACATAACATAACATAACATAACATAACATAACATTGCATAACATAACATAACATAACATGAAAACACAACAAAACACAACACAACATAGCACGACATTGAATGCATGCAAACATACTGCGAGGTGAAGAAACCAAGGAAATACATCCATGCCCCAACTGTGCAGACTATGTCCAAACTGACCTCGAAAGCCGGCTAAAACAGTCTGTAAAGTCCGTAACACACATACAAAACATAGCATTAATGCATAACATAACATAACATAACACATAACATAACACATAACATCACATCACATGACATGACATAACATAACATAACATAACACAACACAACACAACATAACATAACACAACAATACTCATAACATAACATAACATAACATAACATAACATAACATAACATAACATAACATAACATAACATAACATAACATAACATAAAATGACATAACATAACATAACATAACATAACATAACATAAACATGACACAACACAACATAACACAACATAACATAACATAACATAACATAACATAACATAACTTAAGATAACATAACATATAACACAACATAACATACAACATAACAACATCACATAACATAACATAACATAACATAACATAACATGACATAACATGACATAACATGACATAACATGACATAGCATGACA